>JARHVA010001379.1:0-310000 GCA_037957365.1 Torreya grandis
AAGATGCATAGATCCGGGTCAAACATAAAGATTGATTTAGTAGTTCTATGATAGAAATGGTGGAGGGAATTATTTAATTATAACAACAACCCACAAGATCATGAGAGGTGGGTAGTATTGGCCAAGCATATTTTGTGATTATCATGCATGGGTTAGGAAATGCAAACAATGTGTTATATTTGTTGGAAAGGTAAAACTTACAGCCTTACCTCTCCAGCCAATTTCAGTGAATCAAACCTTTTTTCAATGGGGATTCCGACTTTATTGGTCTCATTAACCCATCTTCAAACTTAGGACATAAATGGATATTATCTACTATAAATTATTTTACTAGATGGATAGAAGCAGTGGCATTGAAAGAAGCCAATGAGTCTAATATTCTAGATTTCTATGAAGGTTTGATTACTTGATATGGAGTCCCTTCAACAATTATTTTTGACACTGATATGGCCTTTGTGGGGTCTAGAATTAGCTAGTGGGTAGTTCAACATAGTGTTTTTCTCATTAATTCATCAAATTATTATCCAAAAGGCAATGGCCTCACTGAGTCCACTAATAAGAACCTATTGAATATTATCAAGAGTATTATTTAAAATAATTAGAGATCATGGAATCTCAAATTGAATTTAGCTTTTTGGACTAATAAGATCACCTATAAGAGATCAATATCCAATTCTCCATATAAGATGGTATATGGTAAGGAAATAGGAATGCCCATTTCTCTTGAATTTCTTACTTTAGAACTAATGCATCAACTTGATATTTTGGAGAATGAGCTAATGGAAATTAGATATGTTAAGTTCATGGAGTTAGAAGAGACAAGATGCTAGTCCCATGTTGGCCATGGAAGCCCATCAATCACAGGTGAAGAGATATTTTGATAAAAGAGCTTCTTGAAGAGAATTCATAGAGGGATATTTGATCCTTAAGTGGGATGAGGATAGAGCTAAGATATAAAGGCATACAAAATTTGACTCTCTTTATAGTGGTCCATATATAGTCTCCAACTTCAAATCCCACAATGCTTTCCAACTTACAAAGATGAATTGTGAGGAGCTTCCTATCCTAGTCAATGTGATACATCTAAAACACTACTATTGAGGAAGCTAAGTTCCTTGTACATAGTTAATTGGTATTATTTTCCTCTAGGTGTTGTTTTAACACATTAATTTTTTATATTTTGTCCCAAATAAGTGTTTGCACATTTACTTTGATTAGGTTAGTTATCTTCCCTATTTTCTTTTCTTATTTACTTTTTTCCCTGTTTGGTGAAACTCATTGTCCTTGAAAGCTAATAGGGTTTATTTTAGTCATGGATTAGATTCATGTAGATGGTCTAAGTTCTCAAGCATATCAGTCATACTACCTAGCCAAGTTGCCAAGATGTTGGCCAAATTTGTCTTATATGCCTAGTTTAGAATGAGAAGCTAAGTAGAGTCTTGATTGAAGAGTGACCCAATGTCACAAGGAGCATATATAATTTAAGAGGAGATCACATAGAATTTTCAACCTTTTTAAACACTTTAAATAGGCTTAAAGTGCAAATTTAATGATCTTAAGGGACCAGATCATCATCAGGATGTCATGAAGGAATGAGTGGGGTAAGCTAGTTTTGCATTTACTAAGTTCACCTAAAGAACCTCATAGGCTAAAAGAGTCAAATGGAAATAATGCCCTTAATACCAATATCATCTTCTATAAATTTCATACCTCAATGAGTTCTCTATCTCAATCTATAAGCCTTCAAATTAGAATAAATAGATGAAGACAGTCACGTGGATGTCAAAGTAAAGCTCAAAAATTAACCATTTGGTGTTCAAAGTGTGATGATCATGTGGACATCATTGATGATCACATGCACATCAAATGATGAGCATGTGGACATCAAATTCAAGCCACAAAAAATAGATATTGGGATTCAAAAATCCCAATATGTTTTCACATACATAAAATACATTCACACAGATGTCAAATATGAGCATGCAAATATCAAATTTTGGCCTCATGAATTAGCCATTTGAGTTCAAATGGTGGGTCCCAAGTATATCTATGGTACACATTCATTCATACATCTAGATCTAATAGTGTGAGTCAAATTCAAAGAGTAAGAGGATATATATTAAGGGATCACATGCAATCATACACAGAGATATAATGGTGTGAGTTAAAGTCAAGGAGTCAACGTATCTTGGGGACCAAAAAGGAGAATATAGTTTGGCACAAATTGATAGGTCTGAGTTGGTAATCGATAACCAATAAACAAATGGTAAATCCAAAAAAAATTAGTGGAGTTTGATGAACCATTTTTTGACTCAAGAAAATGAAGCTTTCAAAGAGCCATGTCACCATTAGAGATCAATCAATAGCAAATGTAGTCATATAGGAAATATGATCAAGGATAAAGTTATATCACCGTCAAATTTTAGAAAGGACCTCTGGTTAATAGTTTATAACCTATCAACCTTGTTTTAGGATTACTCCATTGATGTGTTCATTACTCTTACATATTGAAAATCCTTGCATGCATTAGCTTCTTCAATCTCACATGGTTTAGAGGTGAAATAGGTCTTTTTGGGCCTAATACATAGATCAAGCAAGAACAAATGCCTATCAGACTTTCATGAATATTGTGACTATGTGAAAATTGATAGATTGGGTTGGTTTTCATTTTATGGTGGACCTATGTTCAATTTAAATTAAATACAAAGATAAATGTGATTATGGGGAAGTGGCTTATCTTTTGATATGGTCACATTTTTAATAAACAGGTACCTATTACCATCCAAAGCAAATGTGGAATGAAGTTGTCAGTTTTAAGTTATGAAAAGTTTGTCCTCATTAGTAGATCAAGTAAAAGGTGGCATTGAGTTTTAAGGAGGAGACCTGGTGGATAGATAAAGACAATAGGCATTCAATTATATTCTAGATATTTTAAAATATTGATCCCTTATTGATAATATCATGACTCAGCAACCTCAAATTGGTGTTAATCCATCACAGCTTCCCCTCTCTTCTCCCCATTTTTCTATATATGTTCCATCTTATCCCACATTGTAGCTCTCTCTCGAAGTTTTTTAGACAATAAATATCTAATATTTTTTAGACAAATAGACTCTTATGCTTTGGCTTGTTTTATCTTTACTTAGGCTATGCCAAAATTTGTACTGTAACACCTTTTGATATAATAAAGACTGAATTGCATTATTTTTAAAAACTAAATTGAAGTGTGTTCTATGAATTTATGTACTATGGTTAAGTTTATATATGATTTCCTTACCTATGTCTAATTTTCCTCACCTTCATTAAGTGATTTTTAGTCCTCACAAGTCATTTTAAGTGCAATATATAGTTTATTGCTTAGCTTGGAAGTGGATATTTGCCCTCTCATGCTAGTTTGATAGTTGTTCAATGCCTTATTGTGAAATACTTATGTGGGAATAATCTTCTTTGGTTTTGGATGTGTCTTATAGTTGGTCTTTTGAAAAGTATAAGTGTTCCAAATTTTGGTGCATCACCTCATTTTATATGCTTTCAAATATTGTTGTTACTTTCACTTCCCTTTTCCAATTAATTTTTAGTTTAGGTCTAATTTAGGTGATAGATCCAAAAGGAAGCTAGCCTTCTCCAAAGTTTTGACCCAAGTATATGTGACCCACAACCTAGTGTAATTCCCATGTTACACTAGATTTGTGTAAGAGGACTTGAACAATCTCCTTACTCAGCTAGGGTGTAATCTAGGACATGAACAATAACTTGTCCCTATAAACTAGTAATATGTCCCTGTGCATGGGCTAACTACTCATCTCTCTATGTCATCTTACCCTATAATTGGTCCTAGAGCTAGTCTCTCTCCATGGTAATCCCTACTATCTTGAAGATATGTTCTAGTACCTCCATCCTAAGACATCCTAATAAATATCTCTCATCCTTTATCAATGGCGGATGGGATGGTCCTACCCCATCACCACTCTCACTAGATCCAATATGTGTCCCACTCACCATAACTTGAGCCCCACTAACTCCAACTTGAGCTATAGCCACTACTTGATCCCCTTCTAGACCTACCTAATCCCCCCATATACATCTATTACATCTAGACCTCTATGTCCATCTTGGGCATCTTAAACTAGGGCTTATCCTCTCCTCTACCTCCATAGCCTCTTTTGTGCCTATAAAACTCTTCTCACCAACCCCTATGCACCCTAGCCCAACATCTAAGTAGTATTATTGGTATCCTCTAGGCCCACCATGTAGTAGAAGTAACTATCACACTTGCGTTTGCCATGGGCATCTAAAAATCCCATGGGATCAATGCAAGGCTATCATAATCTATGCATGTTATATCTCTATCCACTACCTTACCCCACTATGGCCTTTCTTAGTCACTCTATGCAAATATATATTTTTCACTTGGAACATCCTAAGGGATCCCAAATTATCTTTGAACCTGATCAAGTATATATTTATATATGATAAAATCCTTCTGACTTGTAAGGTAACACTCTATCAACATGTACTATGTCACTTCTACCTCATCCTCCCATCTAAATTTTAGTCCCCTAAATGGCATCCAAGTTATGTTCTTAGGATGAAATCCATCCAAGGCCTATCTATAAAACCTCATCTCCCTTGTATGGACTCTCTGCATGCCTAATAAAATATACCAACCAAAACTAATAGGCTAATGCAACTACCTCACTGCCTGAGTACCTAGTGGCCACTAGATGGTATGTGCTCCTAGCTCCAAATCTATAGCAATAATGACGAACCTAGGATCATATATCGTCTATAAGTACCACTTTATATCTCCTAATATAAATTATCTATCACTACTGGCCCCCAATAAAACACTCTAAAATCATGAACCATGTCTGAAATAATATCCTTGATCCCTAAGTGAAACCACTATTCACTCTTGTCTAACAAGAGTATGTCAATAACAAGAGACATCACCACTAGTGTCAACCTATCAATATTCCCCTCTCATATACATCTATCGATATCTACCTTTGCATCGTGTGCATCAACTTGAAACCTCCCTATTAATCTCTATGTTATTGCACTTATTGTGTGTGATTACCAATAAATCTTGTGCCCTATCATTGATAACTATAGGATCTAGTATACATCCTCTAATGTAATAGTCATCTCTCTTGTCACAAAATGGAAGGTAATCATCTCCAAGTTCCATTTATCTACTAAAATCATTATTATATATTGATCAATTTGCACCATAGGCATGGTTGTTACATAATACAACCCCACTATTTGTAGTATACCATACTCTATAAGGGTCAACAAGTGCATCTTATATAGTACCTATAGCTATCTTAGTTGAGATACCATCATGCCTAAGTCATCTTACACTAATCATACATCCTATAACTAAACCTATCCAATCACACATATATCTTATCTAACTTAACCACTCTTCTCTTAACCCCAATCTTATTTATCCTAACCCTAAAAACTAATCCCCACAACATTCACGTCACCTACTCTACCCCTCCATCCTAATTCACTAACTCACTAATCCTAACTAATCAAACCATAACATTTATCCCCCTCCCATCCTATTCATCTCATCTAACTCCCTAACCATCCCTACCCTAACTCACACCTACCCTTCATACCTTACCCAATCATTTAACCCACTCACTCTCTCTTTATCCTAAATCCATTCCCTAACTTACTTGCACTCATAATCAACTAACTTAATACCCATCTTACTTATCCCTAACTAACTCACTAATCCTAACTAAGCTAACCACTTTATTCCCCCTCCAATCCTATTCATCTCATCTAAATCCCTAACCACCCCTCCCTATCCCTACCCTAACCTTCTATTCATCCATCCCTTACCATTTCATTCACCCACTATAATATCATTACTTACATTTTTTCCCTAACAAGCAACATTATCAATATCAGTAATTATATTTATTAGGTTTGCATAACCATGACTGTAACCTCTTAGTTATGAAAAACTATAGTTCCCTATCTATGGTATTTCAATATCATGATTCGTGACTTGAAGTATTGCAATACCACAATTCCTTGGATATAGTATTTCAATACCGCAAATCGTGATGGAATTATTGCTAGTCATGAGTGCAATAACACAATTGAGGTAATTTCCATCAATCATAGTATTGAACCCATGGCATTTCTACCCTAAAACCCCAAAAATAAATGCCAAAAATTAAAAAAATCATAGGCTAAGGGTCCAAAATCCTTAGGCCTTTATAACCCTTGAACCTTCTCATCTTAGTGTGAAGCTTGTGGGATACAATCCATGTTTTTAGATATAGAGAAATCTTCTACCAATGTAAAAATTCAAAATGATCCTTTTCACTCCTTTTGTCCTATTTAACCCCCCTTTACCCCCTATCACCTCTTTTCACCCCTAATACACTTGTCCCCTCATCTTATCAGCCCCTTTTCACTCTCAAATCCCATCAATATAATCTATCAACCAATTTAATCACAAATTATCATCCGTAAGTCATTTGGGGCATGGCCTTTTCATCTCCCCATCATCTATCCTAATCCTAAGTTATAAATACATCATTCTAACATCTCTTAAGACTATGTAGGTAACACCTAGTCATGGTTTTATGACCCATGGATAGCTTAGCCATTATTTACCCCTAATCCCCATCTAGTAGTGGATTAATAACTTGATGATATTGCATCACTCTAAGTGATGCATCTCATATAAAGTGGTTTCTTATCATTAATTAATTCATATGGTATCCATTATATTCTCTCAAGCCCTCCTTGGAATGTGTCCTTACTATGAGAATTATCACTAGTTTGTAGCCTATCTCATCTCTTTACTTCCCAAACAATATCTCTATCTCATGAGTTTAGTCATAATAATCCATCTCCTTTCTAGACATTGATTGTTTATCTAGAACCCATATCTCAAAATTGAGCCACTTCTTCCTCTAGCATCCATTCTTGGGGCATCTCAATCATAGCTACATAAATCTTAGGGGCATCCCAACCCTATGTCATCATCTTGGTCTTATCCCACCCTGGGGACTTTGGTTCAAGTGACCATCCAAGTTGGTTCTCTCTATATACTCCCTTGAGGGGGAATCATAGCTACTATCATCATTTCCATTAATGAGCATGGTTTTTATTTGAAATACCATTACTCCTTTGACCCTATCCACTCACAATACCCTTTCAAAGAGGGGCAAAATATATGCACCTAAATCTACTCACTCTAATAAATCTATTAATTCCACTAAATTAACTTATAATTATATTCCCTATCCAAATAGTTAACTATTATCCCAATCCCTATATCAAATTACCTACATCCCATAAACCTTATTCTACCCTTGTAATCAATTAATCACCCTAATTATCCCATTAATTAATCCTATTTACCTACTAACCTACTCATTAGCCCATTTGCTAATTTAAAAATACCTTTTATTCAATTACCCATATACCAACCTACTAAACTAGATATTCCTACACCCCTACTCCCTAATGAAGATTCTAAAATTAGAGGATTCTAGAATCTCTTCTAATTTAACCCTTCTCCTCTATTCTAGAGGTTTCTAATTTAACCATTAATCTCAATAAGATCAAGATTAAATTTGAGCCATTGATTTTCCCTCCCATGGCTTATATAAATAAGACATATCTCCATGATAAAATAATGTTAAACTTGGAAGCCTTGAGAGCATACTTGTAGCCACCATTCAATAACTCCCATAGCCTTATCATAGACATCAACAAGCCAACAAGCCATTGAAGCCATTATCAAGCTCAATCAAGCAATCCAACAATCTACTCATTTTGCATTCAAAATTGGTTTCACAATCTTGGAAAGGAGATATAAGAGACAAGAGGATGGTAAGTGATGCCAATGTAAGTATTTGATTGTCTCTTTATCCTTTCCCTTGAAGTTCTTTACATTTTGGGTTTTTATTTCTAAAATTAGTAATATAGGCAATAATCCAAAATTCATTCAAACATATATTATCTAAATAAAGACATAATGGTTACAACCAAAAAATTAGATTTAGTGACATAAATCATGTGAAACAAGAAGGATGTTGTGATGGTTAAAATCACATGGCCATACAATTCAATAAATAAAAATGGTCCAATAGAGCTCATATATAGTTGTCTCAACTTATCAGCACACTATATTACTATTGGATATCATTGAGTGAGATAGAAGATGGTTGTAGATGATAGAAGTTTTGTTATGCTCTGTAAAATTATTGCCTAAAATAATTGTTGTGAGTACACTCAACTAGTTTTTGTGGGTGCTCATGGATAGTGGCTATAGGTGGTTCCTAGTTATTGTGGGTATTATATGTCTCCAAAGTCCAACCACTTAAAGGATGCATATGTGTCTACCAGAATAGTCATAGGATACTAAATATAACAAATAGATATTATTTTCATTCCTTTTAGTCATTAAAATATCAAACCATTATGAAACTATTAAACTATATTAGAAAACTTATAAACAAAATATAAACTGAACATTTACTTTGCCTATACATATGCACATTAGTATTTTATGTGTCCTTAGGAATAAAAACTATGACAAAAAAAAGTTAAAAAATATTAAACAAGTAGATGAGGCCATTTATGGGCCTCATCAATTACTTTACTAAAGAAGAAACCCCTTTCCTACTTGTACATAGACAAATCTACTATAGCTACTTCAAACTCCTCTTGATTAGTAAATTTTTTCTCTATGCACTTGAATAGACCCTTTGTGACCTTTGTACAGTCTTTAAATAAGATGCTAAAGAACAACATTGCATTTAATAAATATATACCTACATAGAGGGAATAATGCATTTATTAATCCCATATTTTATCAATTATCTCCCATGATGTCATGTATTTTGTATTTGATCATGTTATTCTTTAATATGCTCTTAATATCACCTTTGGCCCTATCCATTACCTCATATAGATAATCCATGGGGGATTTATCCTCACTAACATGTCTCAAAATTTAAACTAGAGGCTTAGAGAAAATTACAATTGTCTCTACCTTTTCTAAAAAAGATGATGAGGAAACATAGTCAACCACCATTATACCCTCCATATGTTTAACAAAGGAATATTCCACCCACTCATTTGAAATTAACATTCCTTTCAAATTCATTTGTTATTAGTGGAGATACTCATGTTAGAGTATATTCTCATGCTTGTTATGTTCTATAGATAGTGTTGACCAAATTTGACCTTTTAGGTCAAATTGGGACCCCTATAGATAAAAAATTGATTTTTAGATGTTTTAAGGGCCTAATATTTTTTCATGGGGTGTATTATAAGTTTTTTGATGTCATTTAATGCCATATTAGCCTTGGTCTTGGTCTAATTAGTCAATATGTCATTTTGAGTCATTTAAAAGCCATTTAGGGGTCATAAATGCAAGTGACATAGTTTTCAAGGTGTCCAAGTTTATTAGTTTCCTTTCAAACATCCAAGAATTCAGATTCCCCATCAGGGATGTTAGTTCATCAGAAACTTGCAGGTTATCTAATTGAAAATCAAGAAATAAACTAAAATAAGAGTAGTTTGGCACTTGTACAGCCCATGAGGGAAGGTGACATGTGGGAGAAGGTCATGAAATGTATCTTAATATTCCTTAGACCAATTTACATGCTTTAATTACTCTATAAGTTCTAAAAAATTCCCAAAACTATTCTACTCCTTTTTTGCCCTTCTAAACACACAGACCCAGTCAGTAGGTTTGTGCTTGGTACAGATAGTTGGAGAAATTATAGGTTAAACACCTTTGGGAGGTGAAATTAAACTCATATATATTCATTTTCATAATAATATTTAGAATATTAGTCAACTATTCTTTATGAACCATCTCTAACAAGTTCACTATGTTTTTATGCTCATTATTTCCTACACCCTATAGGTTTTGCTCTTGTATGGATAGTTATACACTTTCCAATTACTGAGATGGTTTCTAGATCATTTTGACTATCTCCCCTAATGTTATCCATGCTTTTTTTCACATTTCAAGGTGTTTATATGAGCCAATAACCTTAATGTTATAAGAGAAGACATCATTCTATGTTGCAGGCAAATTTCCATTATTTTTAGAATCTTCATGCTTTGATGGTGATTTCACTAAGTTTTTATAAGTTAATCATCATGTTTATAATGTATTTTTTCTCCCTTTTCCTTCCAATCTCTTTATCCAAGTAATACTCCATTAGGTTGTAGTCATAAGAATCACGTAGTCAATTTACTCTACAAGTGACATGCACAAGTGTTCTCATGGAGGAATTCACATTGAGGAGATATTGAAACTATTTCAAATCCTTTATAGTGTGAATATGAATTTAGAGGTATTAATATAGGATTAAAACTCATTTATGTAAAAAATAATGTACATTATCCAACCTCATACTCACTACCTATCTATATGTAACTCAGAATGTGCACCTATAGGTGCTTGAAAGGGAAAATCATGTTGAAATCATGCTATCTTGAATTGATCTAAGTATTCATAGGTTTGAAGGGATAATTTTTAACATTTTAGAGAGATACAATGACTATTTAATTTTCATACACCATGTGTATGATTCATGATTCTGCTCACTGCCTACAAGCAACTTAATATGCACCTATAGGTGCCCTCTTAGAAACCAAGCATGTTAAAAATGATCATTTGAGCTAAGCATGGTCCTTGATAACTAAGAGAGTCTATTTTAAATCCTTGATAAGGGTCTATAACTCAAGATAAGCTATAAATAATACACAATACCTAAACATACCTTTATTACCTATATATGATAATGTCCACCTCCAGGTGGTGTTGATAGAGAACTAAGAATACTTGTTTGGAAGTGTTGAAAAAGTGGTGGAACCCTATTTGGAGTCCTAACATGTTAAAGGGAGCATGGAAGGCCTATTTGGAATGCTATATTTGTGGATTGGATAGGTATTACCTTCAAATGATGATGACTAGAGTTTTAGAGATCAGATCCCTAAACTAAGAAAATAGAGGCCAAGGCATTTTAGCGAAAGTCATATAACATGGTTACAAGGACTTTTGAGGCATCTAGATGGTTATTTCTTATATTATCTACATGGTAAAATAACTATACAAATTTTTGATGGTCTATGATCATTAGAAAGTAGATATTGAGAGACTTAAAGTTGTCCATTTAGCCATTAAACTTAGTCAATGACATCTAAAGAAGTTTGAGTCATTGAGCAACCTTGCATTGCAAGTTGGCAATCCTAACCATGATTTAATGATATAATGTTTCTAGGTAGTGAAATGAACACTCAAGGTCTAAATAATCACTTAAAGAGGGTGATATACTGAATTTCAACCCTATTTACACCTACAGGTATGCCTAACTCTAAGGTTATTCACCTACAGCCAAGGGTCAAAATATACATCACCCATTGCAAGGGCTTAAGCATGAAAATGTCAACATTGGTTGATATAAAGTGACTCCAAAAGGGTTCAAAGTACTTACAAGGAAAATTTTTGATAAATTTCAAAATATAATGTTAATCTATAGGTCCTCTTACCTCAAAAAGTCAACTACTACTGATTGTTACAGGTAGTAAGTGGGAAAGTAGTGTTTTCAATATGTATACAGCTTAACTATAAGACAAATTATTGTGAAAAAGTACAAAATGATACTAAGGGACTATATGGAGCTTTATAAACATTGTGATCAAGTTAAATCATGTAAATTAACCTATAGGTGTGATGTCTTGAAGTCAACATAGTCAAGAATTTGTAAACTTAGCCTTGATGAGTCAAGGTATGGGAAAAGTATGTGGAGGATGGATTGATGAATAAGAGATAATAACACATCAATAAATATCATGATTTTTTTCATAGGATTTTGACATTATAAAACAAGATAAGAGAGATCTCTAAGGTAATAGTATATAGTCCACATGTCAAAACCCTATAGACAGTCTGCTTACATATAGTCTATCTTAGGTATTTGAAAATTTGGGAGGTCAAATAATAAGAAAAAGAGATCAAATTTGGTATAGATCATCTATAATACCTTAATAATCCCCTCTAGTACTTACTTGGTTTGGAAAAATAGGTTAAGTGCCCTCTATTTTATCTCAGATAGAAGGGACTCCCCTTATGCACAAACTAAAAGGCTTTCAAGAATGGCAATGGTCAAGTGAGTTAGAGGATGGTCAAACATGGAAAGAAGGTGTGAGAAGTTGAAATACACCTAGACCAACATGTCAATCACATAATGGATAGTGTTATCAAAGTGTCTTATAACTCCAAGGTTACAATTAAGTCTAAAAGGTAAGGTTTTGTCCTAGTGTCCAAATGGGAAGTCACTTACACTTATAGCCTTAGATATGCTTTCTATACTATTGGGGAATGTTTATGGGATCATAACAGATATGTATGTGTAGACACCAAAATTGTGTTGACTCCCCTTGGTCCCTTACACACCTTATTAATTTAAAATAGACTACTTATTTTAAATTAATGACATCACGTAGACACCTCACCTTGGACACCTCACCTTAGACACCTCACCCTAAGACCATTTCCTACCCTATGAGTCACCCTGAGACTAGGTCATCTAAATCTTAACCACCCATGACCTATTCTCACTCCATCCTAACCTCTTAACTAACTCTCATGCCTAATAAACCCATCCTTTAACCGTTCTCTAATGGAAAATGCACTTGGCAAATGGAGAAATAGGCTAAGGGCAAAAAATATCCCTTTTACGCATTCTCTAGCCACCGACATTAGTCATCTATCGGTCGACGCTAGCGAGATCGCCGACGTCAGTTACTTAAACTAGGTTCTAACCTTGAGCTGGGTCCCCAAACCCCCTCTCAAACTCTCCCCCTGAATCTTAATTCTTCCCCTCTAACTCTTAGACATCAATGTGCACACTCTGAGACCAAACATCAGACTTCGAATAACGCTCTCCTAGCTACAAAAACTTTGCAAAAATCACTCTAGACATTGGATTGAAAACATTACACGAGGTCTTTAACATCAGCCACAATGGGAACAAGCATTCTACACCTCTGGTTCTCCACCAAGCAGAGCTAAGTATTCTTCTATCTCATTTTAGTATTTTAGAAGGCATTGGTAATTAGTTTCCATTGGATATTCCTGAGTACTGTTGAGAGACAACCTAACTTCTCCCATAGAGGCTAAAAATCCTTCCTCTCATTCTTATTCTCTTTCCACCCCTGTCCTCTATCTTTGTCCTTCCTCAGTCCCTATTCACTTCCCTGCAACCCTAAACAAACCTTCAAACTACCAGACTCCTTCCAAACTCCTCTATCGACCACAGACATAAAACCCATCCAAGGCCCATTGCCCCTACCGACATCGGTAACATAACCGATGTCGGTAAGACTACCAACGTTGGCGACTGTGACAGACTGATTGCAGAGAATAGGTACGAGTTGTCTACTTTCTCTTTCTTAGTCTTTCACCATTTATTTTATACAACACTCTTTGTCTTAAATAGTGGACTGTCATCCCTCACGAGCTTTACGCTTCTAGGACCAAGTGCCTAGCTTGGCAGTCGACCATATCTTTATCTAGCATTCTCTTTGTTTGAGTATTACTCTTATCTACAGGTGTTTTCCTCCATAGCCAAAGAAGAGCTCCTACAACTCTTGGATACGGTGCGCAACGTAATCTAGGTATCATCTAACCCCTGACCATTAACCTTAGTTTCTTCTTTCTTCTGAATGTAATTATCAAAAATGTAGAGAAACAGTATGAGCTATTTTAATGTAGGGAAGTCACAAGGAAGTCATTTTTTGGCTCAAAGGCAACATTAGGCCTATGTAAAGCAAAGGAAGGGATCAAATAAGCAACTTTAGATTTTCACATCTTTTTGGGGGTCATGCATGAGGATATATGGATTTTAGAGAGGTTAATAGGATCATTGAACATCATTATTGTGATATTTTTTTTCATTTCCAATGTTCCACATTTATGAACAAACCTTAAGAGAAGAAATGACCCAAAACCCTTGTTAAACCCTTGGAAGGACCCAATTGGGAAAAAAAGGCTAGAAATGCATCAAAATAGGTTATAATGGCTTAGGAAATACTTTTATATTATATAATACTATCCAAAGACCATTTCCAACCACTTGAGGTGTTTCACACCTATATGGATAAGGTACAAAATTAGTTTTTTTGACTATTTTATGCATTGTGCAAGTTTTAGAGACTTTCAAGGAATGAAATAAATTTTGGGAGGAATTTAGAGACTTTTAATATCTCACTATGTTCATCTAATTATTTATAAAAACTCTTAAGTATTCCTACCAAATGATTCATCTCAACCAGTCAAAATTGGCATAGTGTGCAAGATGGTGAGAAGTGTGAAAACTCTAAGTGAGATCCTTTTTAAGGTGTGCCTAATGCCTCTAAGTCCATTTAGGGTCTTTAAAAGTGTCATCCACTCATTTTTTTAATTTTCATGGAAAACTAATTCCTTTTTGTAAGCCAAGTGTGTAGGGTGTGTGAAAAAGGAGTTTCTTTAACTACAGGTAGTGATGGCTCACTTATAGAATATTCTAGATGACTAAAAATGAAATAAATGCATGGAGAATCATATATTCAACCCATCCCTCTCATTACAATAATTAAACTTATCCCTAGTTAGTTTTGGGATGTTAAAACAAGGCTAAATCATGAAGGCAGTTTTTTGAGCCAATATAGGGAATTTCATGCAACATTTTAAGAGTTTCATGCTTTGGATTGACACTTATGATTCCTCACTTTACATGATAAGTTTCATATTCCCTTATCATTCAAAATTAACTCATTTTCTCATCTTGACAAGTGTCCTTGTGACCTTTGGATTTCTTTCTTCTCCTCTCTCTCTCTTAAGTTTTATAAGAACTAGCCATTTTGGCCTTTGTAAATCATGCTCCACCTAAGTATGGTGAAGCCCTGCTCATTTTCATACCATTATATCAATAAATAAAACTAATTTTACCTCTTCCATTATTATTCATAGTGTGTTTACTTGAATTATAGATCTTGATTAGTGATGACTATGGTTTCCTTAGCATTGTTGTCTCATTCTCTCTCCTATTTGTAGCTTCTTCTTGTAGGTCATGTGAAGTGTTATAGGAAGTTTTAAGATTGAGTGAGTTATCCTATTCAATAGTGTCATTATAGACCTATTTTCTATTCCTCCTAGCCTAAACATTCACCATAACCTCATAATGAAACACTGATGTGAGGAGATTCAAATTAGAGAAGTGTGTGTCTAGTTAGTCATTTTATTTTCATGTGTAACATGTAGTTGGTTGGTAGTCATAAACTAATTTGGTGTATCACCCCTTTTAAGATAGTTTACTTTTAGTTTTCTCTCCCTTTTCTCTTACAAACATAGGTGTAGTAGTGATCTATAAGTGGTACATCAAGGGAGCTATCCTTATCTAGTGATTCACCTCATTCTTAGGCTATCCACAGCCTAGAGGTGTTTTCAATTGTGCCACTTGGATGAGGAGAGCTGAGACATCTCCTCAAAAGGTGAAAATCCAAGTGACAATAATTTTTGGCATCCTTGATGGGACTCTTAGTCTAAGAAGTTGAAATATTTTTGATGTTGTCTTTCAACACATCAGCCTTTAGAGGCATTTATCCAAGCATTAATGATGACTCTAAAGCTACATTAGTTGGTCAAGTAGCCCAGGTTTTCCTTTTTAAGATTGTTAGTATTTTTTTCTTTGTGTTCTTACTTCCCAATGAATTTACATGTCTAATTTTAGTGTTGAGTTTTGTTTTACACAATTTGGTGAGGTTTATCAATCTTATGGCATTCCCCATCAGCGTTTGTATGATCCTTATCAACATTTTCATGATCTATACTAGCTCCAATATGACCCTTATCAACCTTATCATGAGTTATATCAGTCATATAACTAGCCTTCTCAATATCTTGCTCCTCCTAGTCAACCAAGTCACTTCTCCAATCAATCCATTTCTATTTTCAAGAAAACTCTCTTGGGTTATGAGAAGCACATGATAGATCTTGATACACTAAGGGGATATGGTCAAGATGTTCCTATTAATTGCATTCATAATGTGAGAGATGCATTAGATATGGTTGAAAGAGAGTGGGAACCTATTGAGAGAGTAGTTTGGCAAAGGCTCCCAAGTGAGATGCTAGATGTGGGTGGCTTGATTGAATATTTAGAAGATAAGCTAAGAATTCATGAGGAGTAGCCTCACCAAGTCTATCATCCCTCATATCCACCTCCCCAAGATTGTTATCAGTCCTGCTTGACCCCTACTCATGAACCCAATCAAGCTTATCAAAGCCATCCTTTTCCCAATCAGCTGGAAGAGAGAGTTGGAAAAATAAATCTTGTATTTGAAGCAAGTCTTGATAGGCAAATTGATTTGGCCAATAAGTAGATGAATCAGTCCATATTAGCATAAAATTAAGTGGAATATAATCCTTCATTTCCCTCTCCTATAATATCACCACCTCAAAAAGAGACCTTTAGATATGAGATTCTAAGTTAGAGACAAGGTGGAGAATCCAAGCCTAAGGAGATCCCAAGTTTCTTAAACACATCATCCACTCCTCAAATTACATCACTACCTCAAGAAGAGAATCCTAATACTAACATCCTAATTTGGAATAAGGTGGTGGAATCATAGGGAAAGAAAGGAGATAAAAGTATATTAAAGAGTGTCAAGTTGAGAATGAGCTTGATCCTATGCAAAACCCTCCCACCCTTCCTCAATAAACCTCTTGTTTTCCATGTCATCCCTATTGTACTCCTTATCCTCATGATGATGCCTATCAAATTCAAGAGAGAATTTTTCAAGAGAACCTATCCAAGAGAATTGAAGAGTTAGAGTCAAGGATGAAATTGCTAATTCAAGGTGTGATAGAAGGTTTAGACCCAAAAGAAGATCATATGCCTAAACACACCCCATCTAACTGATGGGTGTTATCATCCCCTTCATTTAATCAACTTTTTGTTGATGTCATATTTAACTAGGGTTGTGTCTAAAGCTATATGCAACAAGAGGAATAGTAGCGATTTAGTAATTGAATGGAGGTATTTGTATTTTGTTTTGTTTTGGGAGGTTTTTAATGTCTTAAGGATTTATTGGTTAAAACCTTAATGGAATCAAACTATGCAAATCTACCAGAAATAAACACACATTGCAAAAATAAAATAGATTGCTAGAAATAAACACACATTGCAAAAATGAAATTGATTGCTAGAAATAAACACTCATTGCAAAAATGAAATAGATTGCTTGAAACAAACACGCGTTGAAAAAATGAAATTTTAATCTAAAATGCCTATAGGAACAAATTTACAACAAATCTTAACTTTAAGGAGTTGAAATTATTTATAAATTTAACAGAGTTAACTATTTACTTTTACGAATAGAAATATAAATATTGACAAAAATGAAGATCCTAGTTCTTTGGAGGAGTGGGCCCTTGCTCCGCTTAGAACAAGATTTGAACAATTTAATTTGCTTTCAAAATAGAAATGGCTATTTCATTGATAAAATGTGATGTATTAAATTTTTACTAATCTATCCTTTATCTCTCTATTCTTCAATGATTTTCTCTATCTTCTATATTCTATATCTCTATCTATCTACTAAATTCCCAGGTCTATATATATAGATGCTTTGATGGCTATAACTATTTCATAGATATGATGGAACTGAATCATACCCAGAATAGATGTTGAATCAAAATGTAGCTGGATGTCTAGCTATGTGATAAATGTCTTGATTCTGTAAGTTTAGAAAATTGGGAATCTAATCCTGATTTAATGGGATCATTGATCTGATAGATCACCGATCGTTTGGAATAGATCCTCATCAGTTCCATATCTAGTTGCAAAAGTTCTAGAGCTTATCTGTAGGATTATCAAAGCTAAATATAGAGTTCCAAAGCTAAGTCCAAAAATGTGACAACTTGAAATAGTATGGTGGAGTTTTGGAACTAACTATGATGGTTTCAGAACATATTCTGTAGGTTTCAAAACTAACTATGATGATTCCAAAATAGATTCTATAGGTTCTAGAACTAATCTGAATTGAGTCCAATGCTTCCAAAAACATGCAATCCACTTCATATTTGTTCTTTAGCCTGATGATGACCTATTTTATTGCAAAACTAGAATTTTCCAATACACTTGTTAGGAATTACAAGTCTTTTAAAATGTTAGAATCACAATCAACAAAAGATGGATAATCACATCCTAACTCATCTCAAATCAAAATAAAAGTTACAAAATGCAATCAAACTTAATAGAAAGAGAGAGTAAGATGAGGTCATTTATTATACATTTATTGGGCATATCCTGGCCTCATCACTAACCTTCCTCAAAAGAGTGATCAAGCTCAATCAGATTGAAATGAAGTGGTTGTCAAATGGAAGGAATAAAACCAAGTTATTTTAGCCCAAGGTCTACTTCCCCTTCCTCAAGAGCTTCTAAAAGGATCCCCTATAATTCATTCTCAATATGATGTTGAGTTCTATGTGCCACCTCCACCAACTAGTTCATCTTGTCCTAACCCCATCACCCTTTGCCTTGATGGACCTATGGTATAGGAACTTAAAGAGGATAATTTGGTTGATAAAAATTTAGAACTCTTGCTTGAAGAAAATATAGCTCCTTGGCAGCCTTGTTGGGCTAAGTCACCTGATTAAAAGATGTCGAGTCTTGGCATCACTAAGAAAGAGAAGGATATTGAAGATATTACATCCCTTGAGAAGAAAATTCAGGTTATGATAGTTGAGATACAAATTAATATCCCTCAAGAGGTCCTAACTGTTGAAGAAGAGGTGATTCCTTGTTTTGAGTCTTTTTGTTGTGTTGATAATGAAGAATGCCTTCCTTGTGTTAAAGAAAAAATCTTGGATGAATTCCTTTTGGATTATAAAGAAGAGGATGAAATAAATTCTCTTATTATTTCCATTCATGATGCTGATCAAAGATAAGGACTTGTGGTAGTGGTTTGTAAGCATTTGCAATGAGTTTGAGTCTTTTAAGGGGTCTAAAACTTCATTAGAGCTGATTGAAATTGATGGTAAGCAAGATGACATTTTTCAAAATGTCATATATGAGCAAAAATAAGTCTCTAATCAGCCTTGGGATTACTTTTTTGCAATCATTGGATCATGTTACACTCCTCTTCAAGAAGGTTATGATCTAGTTGAAAAGGAAAAAGGTAGCCTTGACACTCAAGTGGGTATGCAAAGAGGAAACAAATTTTCAAATTTGTCCTTTCAAGATACATATGCATCCCATGATGATATGTTTGAAATCATCAAGATGGTATATCATCCTCTCAACCAATTGGGAGAAACACATCAGCTCTTGAAGGATGGAACAAGCTTATATCGGCCTCAATCTTATAAGTAATAATAAAGTACTACTCTTGAATCCATGACTACTAAGAAGATACAAGTTGATCATGAGATGAAAAGTGGTAAAAAAATATTAGGTATGTGTAAAAATCCAATAGGAATAAATTTACATTGGAGACCTATTTGAATATGGTCTACTTAAAGCATAGCAAGTTAAGTGCCAAGAAATAGGTCTGATTCATAAAGTATTCATGAAGAAGGAGATACAAGGAACTTTCCTTTTGATCTTGCAAAGGGAGGTATGTTTAATTTTTAGTTGTATATAGTGATTTGTTTTTTTATTTCCATAAGTTCTTTGAGCACATGTGTGTCTTGTTAGTGTGTTTGCTTTGTTTTATGTGTGTCCTTTATTTTGTGTGGTTGAGGTAGTCAATTATTCTTATCTTGATCAAAGTTTGTTGTCAATTTTCAAAGTCCTCTTTTGTGTTTCAAACTTCATATGACTCCCTAATCCCAATGGATTAATAAGACTATTGGTCTAGTTAGCATAGCAGGTATGCTACCCCTATGAGTCACCAATTTGTTGACCAAATTTTATAGTATAGGTCAAATTGGGACCCCTATAGGTAAAAACTTGATTTTTATATGTTTTATGGGTCTAATTTTTTTTCATGGGGTGTATTATAAGTTATTTGATGTCATTTAATGTCATATTAGCCTTGGTCTTGGTCTAATTAGTCAATATGTCATTTTGAATCATTTAGAAGCCATTTAGGGGTCACAAATGCAAGTGGCATGGTTTTTAAGGTGTCTAAGTGTCTTTTTTTCCTTTCAAACATCTATTAATTCAAATTCCCTATCATTAATGTTATTTCATCTGAAACTTGCAAGTTATCTAACTGAAAATCAAGAAATCAACTAAAAGAAGAGGAGTTTGGCACTTTTATGGCCCATGAGGGAAGGTGACATGTGGGAGAAGGTAATTAAATGTCTCTTAATCTTCCTAAAACCCATTTATATTCTTTAAGTACTATGTAATTTTTTAAAAAGTCCTAAAACCATTCTACTCCTTCTTTGCCCTTATAAACACACAAAACCAATCAGCAGGTTTGTGCTTGGTACATATAGTTGGAGAAATTTTAGGTGAAAATCCTTTGCAAGGTAAAATTACACTTAAATATATTCATTTCCATAAAAATAGTTATAATATTTTTCAATTTTGCTTTATGAACCATCTCTAACAAGTTGACTATGTTTTTCTACTCACTGTTTCCTGCAACCTATAGGTTTTACTCTTGTATGGATAGTTCTACACAATCCAATTGCTTAGATGTTTCCAAATGATTTTTACTATCTCCCCTAATTTTTCCCATGATTTTTTTCATTTCTTATGGTGTTTGGATGAGCCAAGTACCTCTAATTCGTAGGAGAAGACATCATTCTATGTTACAGGTAAATTCCAATATTTTTAAAATCTTCATGCTTTGATGGTGACTTCACTAAGTTTTGATAATTTCATCATCATGTTTATAATTTAGTATTTTTCCCCTTTTCCTTCAAATCTCTTTATCCAAGCAATACTCCATGAGGCTGTAGTCATAAGAATCATGCAGTCAATTTACTCTACAACTAACATGTACAGGTGCTCTCATGGAGAAATTTATGTTAAAGAGGTATTGACACTATTTGATATCTTCGATAGTGTGAAGATGCATTTTTAGGTGTTAATATATGCTTAAAACTCATTGATGGTCAAGATAATGTACACTTTCCAACCTCATACTTTACTGCCTATCTATATGCAACTTAGAATGTGCACCTATAGGTGCTTGAAAGGGAAAATCATGTTGAAATCAGGATATCTTAAATTGATATAAGTTTTCATAGGTTGGAAGGGATAATTTTTAAAATTTGAGTGAGATACAATTATTGTTGAAGTTTCATACACCATGTGTATGATTCATGATTCTGCTCACTACCTACAAGCAACTTAATATGCACCTACAGGTGCCCTCTTGGAAACCAAGCGTGTTAAAAATGATCATTTTAGATGAGCATGGTCCTTGATAACTAAGAGAGTCTATTTTAATTCCTTTATAACGTTTTAAAACTCATGAGAATTTAGAAACAATGCACACTACCTAAACATACCTTTATTGCTTGTATATGACAATGTCCTCCTACAGGTGGTGTCGATAGAGAACTAAAAATACTTATTTGGAAGTGTTGAATAAGTGGTGGAACCCTATTTGGAGTCCTAACATGTTTAATGGATCATGGTAGACCTATTTGGAATTATATATTGGAATATGAGATAGGGATTACCTTCAAATGATGATGACTGTAGTTTTAAAGATCAAATCCCTAAACTAAGAAAACAGAGTCCAAGGCATTTTGGTGAAAGTCATATGACATGGTTATAAGGAATTTTGAGGCATCTAGATGGTTATGTCCTATATCATCTACATGGGAGAATAAATTTACAAAGTTTTGAGGGTAGATGATTTGTAGAAATTTGATATTGAGAGACCTAAATTTTCCCATTTATGCATTAAACTCAGTCAATGACATCTACAGAAGTTTGAGTCATTGAGCAACCTTGCATTCCAAGTTGTTATTCCTAACCATGCTTTCATGATAAAATGTTTCTATGTAGTGAAATGAACACTCATGTTCTAAAGTATCAATTAAAGAGGGTGATATACTAAGTTTCAACCTTATTTACACCTACAGGTATGCCTAACTCCAAGGTTATTCACCTACAGCCAAGGGTCAAAATCCACATCACCATTGCAAGGGATTAAGAATGAAAATGTAAAAATTGGTTGATATAAAGTGACTCCCAAAGGGATTAGAGGAATTATATGAACATGTGGCATAAATTGTAAAAGATAATGTCAATCTATAGGGCCTATTACCTCAAAAAATCAACTATTGTTGACTGTTATAGGCAGTAAGTGGGAAAGTAATGTTTTCAATATGTATACATCTCAAATATGAGATAAATGAATGAAAACAAGTATCAAATGATACTAAATTACTATAGGTAATTTTATAGATATTTTCCTCAAGTCAAAACATGTAAAGTAACCTATAGGTGTGATGTCTTGAAGTCAACACAGCCATGAATTTGTACACTCAGCCTTGACTAGTCAAGGTATGGGAAGAGTATGTGGAGGATGGATTAATGAATAATAGATAATAACACCTCCATTAATATCATAACAGTATCCATAGGCTTTTTATAGTATAAAACAAGCTAATATAGAGCTCTAAGGTAACAGTATAAAATCCACATGTCAAAACCCTGCAGACAATCTCCCTACCTATAATCTGTCTTAGGTCTTTGAGAATTTAGGAGGTCAAATCATAAGACCAAGATCTAAAACCTGGTATATATCATCTATAAGACCTTAATAATGCCCTCTAATACTTACTTGGTCTAGACAAATAGGGTAAGTGCCCTCTATTTTATCTCAGATAGAGGGCACTCCCCTTATGCACAAACTGAAAGGCTTTCAAGAATGGCAATGGTCAGGTGAGTTAGAGGTTCGTCAGACATGGAAATAAGGTGTGAGAAGTTGAAATACACCTAGACCAAAAATATGAATCAGTCACATAATGGATAATCTTATCAAAGTGTCCTATAACTCCAAGGTTATAGTCAAGCCTAAAAGGTAGGTTTTTGTCCTAGTGTCCAAATGGGAAGTCACTTACACTAATAGCCTTATATATGCTTTGTATACTATTGTGAAATGTTTATGGGATCATAAAATATATGTATGAGCTATTGGAATGTATGGAAGTCATAAGGAAGTCATTTTTTGGCTGAAAGGCAACATTAGGCCTATGTAAAGCAAAGGAAGGGCTCAAATAAGCAACTTTAGATGCTCACATATTCTTGGGGGTTATGCATGATGATATATGGAGTTTAGAGAGGTTAATAGGGTCCTTGAACATCATTCTTATGATATTTTTTTTCATTTCCAATGTTCCACCTTTATGAACAAACCTTAAGATCAGAAATGACCCAAAACCCTTGCTAAACCCTTAAAAGGATCCAATTGGGAAAACAAAGCTAGAAATGCATCCAAATAGATTGGAATGGATTTTTTAATGCTTTTATCCTAAATATTAATCTCTAGATACCATTTCCATCCACTTGAGGTGTTTCATACATGTATGGACAAGGTACAAAATTGGTTCTTTTGACACTAGAAACTTTCAAGGGATGAAATAAATTTTAGGAGGAATATAGAGACTTTTAATATCTCACTATGGTCATATCATGATTTATAAAAACACCTAAGTTTTCATACTAGATGTTTCATCTTAGCTAGTCAAAATTGGCATAGTGAGCAAGATGGTGAGAAGTGTGAAAACTCCAAGTGAGATCCTTTTTAAGGTGTTCCTAATGTCTCTAAGGCTAAGGAGGGTCTTTTCAAGTGTCATCCACTCCATTTTACAAATTTTCTTGGAAATTTGATGCCTTTTTGGAAGCCAAGTGTGTAGGGTGTGTGAAAGAGGAGTTTCTTTAATTGCAGGTAGTGATGGCTCACTTTCAAAAGATTCCAAATGACTAGGAATGTAAAAAATGCATGGAGAAGCATGTCTAAAAACCTTCACTATTAGTCCAATCATTAGACCTATCCCTAGTTAGTTTTTTGATGTTCAAATAGGGCTAAATCATGAAGGTAATTTTTTGAGCTAGCAAAGGGAATTTCATGCCACATTTCAAGAGTTTCATGTCTTGGATTGACACTTGTGATTCCTAACTTTACATGATTAGTTTCACATTCCCTTCTCATACACAATTAATTCATTTTTTTAGCTTGACAAGTTTCCTTGTGACCTTTGGACTTCTTTCTTTTCCTCTCTCTCAAGTTCTATAGGAACTAGACATTTTGGCCTTTGTAAATCATGCTCCACCTAAGTATGGTGAAGCCTTGCTCATTTTCATACCATTAGATCAATAAAGACAAATGATTTTACCTCTTATATGACTATTCATATTGTGTTTACTTTAATGATGGATCTTGCTTAGTGATGACTATGGTTTCCTTAGCATTGTTGTCTCATTCTCTCACCTATTTGTAGTTTCTTCTTATAAGTCATGTGAAGTATTATAGGAGGTGTCAAGGTTGACTGAGTTATCCCATTCAATAGTGTCATTCTAGACCTCTTTTCTAGTCCTTATATCCTAAACATTCACCATAACCTCATAATGAAACACTGATGTGAGAAGATTCAAATTAGAGAAGTGCATGTCTATTTAGTCCTTTTGTTCTCATGTGTAACATGCAGCTACTTGGTGGTCATCAACAAATTTGGTGTATCACCTCCTTTAGGATAGTTTAATTTTAATTTTCTTTATTTTTTCCCTTAAAAACATAGGTGTAGTAGTCATCTACAAGTGGTACATTAAGGGAGCTAGCTCTATCTAGATATTCACCTCATTCTTAGGCTATTCATAGCCTAGAGGTGTTTCAATTATGCCATTTGGATGAGGAAAGATAATACATCTCCTCAAAGGGTGTAAATCTAAGTGGAAATAGATAGTTTTTCATCTTTTTCCTAGTTTTATCTTTTATGTATTTATCTCACATTGGTTAGTTAGGATTGCTTCTTATATTTCTTTGCCTAATTATACATGGTCTCTCCATTATAATGTGTAATTATTTCTTTGCATATTATATGATTTGCCTTGTCTTTGCATTTCATCTTTTTAAATGATTTTTATGATGTTCTTATTGTCAATACTTTATATTTATGGTTTGGAATGATCTTGATCTCATTCATTTTATTGTATCATAGCTTTGAAGAATTACATCCATCTATTTATAAGCTATCTATCCAATTTGAATAACCCCTACTTCCTTTTTTCCTTGTTATATGGAACCATTTCAATTTCTTGAATGAAGAAGGGAACATTTTTATTCAATTTAGTACTTAGATCTAAGGCCTAGATCCCCTGTGCTAGCTATTCTTATCAATCTACATGTACTATCTCATGAAAAAATGACTCATGGGAGGTGTTATGTGATGTAGAGCTTACACAAGTTTCTCACACTTATCTTTGATCAATGGATCATTTCCCTAGTTATAGACTTATGAAACCAATAAACATGTAAAATTAATACAACATTAGATTGTTTAGATAATAAAAAGTCTTTATTTTTCTTGAAATAGTCTCAAAATCACTATCTTTATCCTCTTGTAACTATCTCAACGCTTCCCCTTCCACTTATGCAACTCTGCCTTCACAACTTGCACTCCTTATAGCCCCTTCTAACTTTTAATACACTTGTATAGAAAAATTACAAGTACTTATGATACCTCATAGGTATATTCTACCTTCCCTTGTTTAAACACACTTGTATGTCAAATTTTAGGATCTAATTCTTCTTCTATACCTACTTTCTCTCTTTAAGCCTATCAAATTAGGCCTCTTTTAGTCCTTACATAACACCTCACTCTAGAAATCCATACACTAGGGTATGTATAGGTTTTTAAATTATTGATTCTCTTTGGACACACAAAAACACACTAGATCACAAAATTTTGTGAATTTTGGTCATTTCAAACTCCTCCAAATGACCAAACCCTAATTTAGGGCTTATTTTACCCTGTCACAGGGCAAAAGTGAAAATAAATCCTTTGGGAATGGTTTACAAGGTTTCAATAGGGATAAAAAGTTTTTAAATGTTTAACTAACATTATTAAACCTTTTTCCTTCAATGGGCAAGTTTCCATAACCCTCCAAACATTTGCAAACTAGAAGTCTCAGTCTTGTAATAATGTATTATATTTATAGGAAACAAGGTAGGTAGGGTTTCCCTATATTTCAGCATCAAATGACTCCAAAAACCTAAAATACGATTCTCACCACATATTAAGACTATACTAAACCATTTCCAAGCTCTTTTGAATCTAATACAATATTCAAAACAAAGATATAGTATACATAATTCTGGGCTTTAAGATTGTGTGTTCACAATGAGCAAGATTTATGACTGAAAATGGAACATGACCAACTTAGACCAAATGAATATGGAAAAAATATTTTTCCATCTCTTCATACATGTGTTCCTTCACTAATTTCTCCACAAATACTCAATATATAAAAGGATTTATATTTAGATTTCTCATTGAACAAACTGTATAAGTGCATTTCCTATTTATAGACTAGATTGTCTCCAACAAGTGATTGATTATCAACTTAGTTAGCATTACCTATCTCCAAAAATATAATATAGTTTTATCACAAAAAATATCAACAAACATTACAACAAAACTACTCACCACATTGATCATTCAAGCACACATGTGCTTTGTTTCAACCATGGAATTTCAATATGCACAAAAATTAATATCACAGTCATCCTTCTTTTTCAACAAGGTTTATTTCCATCTCCAATCCCTATCATCCTCAAATTTAATTAGTTTTTAAAAACCAAAAACAAACTCAAGAAACTTTGAGAAGGTGTATAACTGATTCTTGGTATCTCTCCCTCCGAGAGGTCACTTTAGTTACATTACATTTTTCATGTGTTTACCCAACATGACTAATATAGGACCTTGACTATATGATAAAGAAAATTTTATGAACCTTATCATAGTCTCAAACCCCTTAGACAAGTTTTATACACCTTCACAAATACATGAAAGTCCTTAGACAAGGCTTGGAAAATTCAAATTTTTAAAAAGAGGCATTTTGGTGGGAAAATCCAGAATTCAAATTTAATGCAAATTTAAACTAACTAGACCACACCTAAAGACAACTTAGGACCTATCACACCTATGAAACACTTAAAATACTAATTAAACAAAAAATTGAGTCAACTTTGGAGTCCTTATAAGATTCCCCTACATCATACTACCAAGCTGAAGAATGTTTGCCATAGTTGTTAAGTTGGTGTATGTTCCTATCTAATTGCATTGTACCTTCTAATAGAAGGTATATATTGTTACTTACCTCTTATATAGGTGAACATGTTCTTGGGCCCCATAATTAGGCCTTCATTGGTTCATTTTCTTGAATAGTGTACCTGCACATGCAACAAGATTGTTAAGAAAAACATAGCTATTGTTGTTTTTTGCTTGCTTTGAATGTGTATGCCATGCTTCCATTCCTAAAAATTGATCCACCACATCCTTTTTTCCATGATACACTTCTGTTGTAAATGTGTCTTATTTATCCTTCATCCATTATTATTTTTTTGTCCACTTCACCTCATGTATGTCATCCTTTTGGTCTTTGCATGTTACATGCTTGTATTGATTTTTGGTTTGTTCATGTATATCACCATCATAACTACCCTCTACCTCCTACATATACAAGGACTGCATGTTCTTTACCAACATCTTATTTTCTTGAATTGACATTCCTATAGGATTCAATTCACTTGAATATCCTTCATGGACCTATTGTATGTTACCCAACTCTTTGTCATCTCTCTCTTGGTCAAGACTCTCTCTCTCAAGAATTTGAGATTAGTTTCCATTCCTTCTATGAATTCACAACTTTAAATCATTGTCAAGTGCTAAGATAATCTTGAAAACAACTCACTTACATAATTTTAAAACTCTTACTAGGCAAAGGTTCACACTTCTCTTCTTAGGCTGCCACAATCTCCTTGGGTTGTTCATCCATCCTTGTATCTTCTTCCTACTACACCAACTCCTTGTGACTTATAATCAACACCTTAAAATAGACACTAATAATCTAATCATCCTTCTTCAAAGGTAGCAATGTGTGCTTATTTCCCTTATGTTCCAAAGAATAAGTGTTCTTCACCCCATCCTGACTAGTTGACTTGTCAAAATACCAAGCCCTTTCTAATAGTACATGACAAACATCCATTGGGATGATATCACACATGACCTGATCCTTGTAAGTACCAATCTAAAAATATACTAAACATTATTCATTAACAAGCACATGATAGCCCTTTTGAATCCAAGAAACTTTGTAATGTGTAGGGTATGGTAATCTTTTGAGGCCAATCTTACTTACCATTTCATTAGAAACCAAATTATTTTTGCTTCTTGAATCTATGATCATCTTACAACATTTACCATGGGCCTTACATGTTTTTCTAAAGAGGGTTTTTTGTTGGGCAGGTTCTTTCTCCTTTGGTGGCTTCAAAAATGTTCTCCTCATCAAGAGTGACTCTCCTTCTTTAGTTTATTTGAAGTGTGAAGTAGACCCAACACTTTGTTCTTTTGTAAGCTGCACCACTTGATTTTTTCTCTCACTTCTATGAGTTCTTTCTTGTTGCTCCTTTGGACATTCTCAATATCTATGACCTACATATTTATTGCATTTGAATCACTTTCCTATGAATCCACTAGTCCCTCTTCCTCTAGATGCATCTCCACCTCTATAGTATGGCCTTCTACCCCTATAACTACCTCTTGGTTGTGTCTCATACCTTTTTTCATTGCTTTCACCTTCCCCATAAGTATTCTTTCTTTCATACTCTCTTCTTCCTCTCATTTATTTGCCTCTTCCTCTTGCTTGTTGTGTGTGTCTTCTTGTCAAGTTCTCCTTAGCTTTCAAGGCTACTTGATAATCTTCTTCAACTATTTTCAATGTTAGGATGTTGATCTCATCTTGTATGGAAAACTTAAGTCCATTTAGGTACCTTGCTAACTTTTCATCATTCTCTTCCAAGTGGCTTGTTCTAATTATCAACCTATGAGATTACTCTATATACTCCTTCACTAAATGCTCCTTTTGTCTAAGATTTTTCAATCTCCTAAACAAGTATGTGTGGTATTTATTGGGCATGAACTTTCCCTTCATCTTCATCACCATCCTATCCCATGATTGAATCTTTGTCTTACCTCTTTTCCTTCTCTCTTCCTAGATTCCATCCCATCATAAAGAAGCATGTCTTTTCAATCTTGTGACTGTAAATTTGAATTTATTGTTGTCATCCACTTATTCATACTCAAAATATTTGTCCATGGATGTTATTCGATCCACCAATTCATCTACATTGAGATTGCCTTCATACATTGGCACATCCAACTCTGGTTTTGAACCCATCTTCATCATGGATTTGATCAATCTTTCTTCCACTCTATCTTCTCTATCTTCTTCCTTTACTTCTCTAGAAGCTTCTTCTTCTCTATCACTATCATATTTAGCTATAACCCTTCTTCTTTTGGCTATCTCCATAGTTTCCATTTTTGCTTGCATATTCCTCATCTCTATGACCATATTTTCCATGGTTTGTTGCATTCTTTGAGCTATAGTAGGTTGTCTTGGTCTCCTAACTGCCATCTTATCCTCCTTAGCTTATTCTCTAGCCTTCTAGATCTGATGCCAAAATGATGTAGATCTTGCACAAGTTTCTCACACTTGTCTTTGATCAATGGATCTTTTCCTTAGTTACAGGCTTATTAAACCAATCCCCATGCAAAAGTATTGGAACGTTGGATTTTTTAAATAATAAAAAGTCTTTATCTTTCTTAAAATAGTCTCAAAATCACTATCTATACACTCTTTTAACTATCTCCAACACTTCCCCTTCCACTTATGCAACTCTGCCTTCACAACTTGCACTACTTGTATCCCTTTCTGACAATAAATACACTTGTACAAAAAAATTAAAAGTATTTATGAGACCTCATAGTTATATTCTACCTTCCCTTGTTTAAACACACATGTATGTCAAATTTTATGGTCTAATTCTTCTTATAGACCTACTTTCTCTCTTTAAGCCTATCAAATTAGGCCTCTTTTAGCCCTTACACAACACCTCATTCTATAAATATATACACTAGGATCCATACAGGTCTATAAATGATTTATTATCTTGGGGCACATAAAATCACACTATATCACAAAATTTTGTGAATTTTGGTTGGGTCAAACTCTTCCAAATGACCAAACCATAGTTTAGGGTTTATTTTACCTTATCACATGCCGAGAGTGAAAATAAATCCTTTAGGAATGGTTTAAAAGGTTTCAAGAGAGAAAACATGTTTCAAAATTTCTTCCTAACATTATTACACCTTTTTCCTTCAATGGGCGAGTTTCCATAACCCTCCAAGAATTCGTAAACTAGAAGTCTCAGTCTTGTAACACTATATTTTGTTTGTAGGAAACAGGGTAGCCAAGGTTTCCCTGAATTTCAATATCAAATGAATCCAAAAACCTATAATACAATTCTCACCACATACTAAGACTATACTAAACCCTTTCCAATCTCTTTTTAATCTATAATACAAGATTCAAAACAAATATATAGTATACAAAATTCTGGGTTTTAAGACTATGTGTTTATAATGAGCAAGATTTATGACTAAAAATGGAACATGACCAACTTATAACAACTAAATATGGAAATAATATTTTTCCATATCTTAATATATTTTTTCCTTCACTAATTTCTCTATAAATACTCAATAGAGAAAAGGATTTATACTCAAATTTCTCATTCAACAAACTATATAAGTGCATTTCCTGTCTATAGACTAGACTGTCTCCAAAAAGTGGTTGATTATCAACTCAATTAGCATTCCATATCTACAAAAAAGATAATATATTTTTATCAAAAAATTATAAACAAACATTACAACAAAACTACTCACCACATTTATCATTCAAGCACATGTGTGTTCTGTTTCAACCATGTAATTTTAAAACACACAAAAAAATTAATATCACAGTCATCTTTCCTTTTCAGCGAGGTTTATTTCCATCTCCATTCCCTATCATCCTCAAATTTAATTATATATTACAAACCAAAATCTAACTCAATAAACTCCAATAAGGTGCATAACTAATTCTTGGGATCTTTCCCTCTGAGAGGTCACTTTAGTTACATTGCATTTTTCATGTTTTACCCAAGATGACCAATACAAGACCTTGACTATATGCTAAAAAACATTTTATGAAACTTATCATAATCTCAAACCCATTAGACAATTTTTATACACCTTTCCACCTTTATAAATACATGAAATTCCTTAGACAAGACTTGAAAAATTCAAATTTTCAAAAAGAGGCATTTTGGTGGGAAAAGCCAGAATTCAAATTTTATGCAACTTTAAACTACATAGACCACACCTAAAGATAACTTAGGACCTCTCACACCTATGAAAAACTTAAAATACTAATTAAATACAAAATTGAGTCAACTTTGGGATTTTTATAGGATGCCCCTGCATCATTATGCCGATGTCTTAGTTTCACAAGTCATCACTAGTCAAATCTTTTATCAACTGTAACAAACTAGATTTATTGTTTGGTTTGGATTCATTTGGTTTTACATCACATCAAGTGAGATCTTATCCATACATTGGATTAGTTTGTATTGGTGGGATGGTTCTTTGAACATGTCTGAGAACCCCATTGTAGCATATCACTATCATGTTCATTGGTGAAGTTTTGGCATTCTCCAGTAGGCGATCCTCTCCTCCATGGCCTGGTTCCACACTCCCTCACTTGATTTTATATTCCACCATCTGAATCTTTCAAAGTCTACCTCTCCTATTTTTTTTCTAATCTCCACTCCTTTTTAGCATTCTTGAGGTTTGCATTGGAAGGAGATTTGGTAGAGGAGATCATAGGTCTTTGTTGGTAGGGCCTACACCTACCTTTTGTATTGTGTTGGAAGTGCATTGGAGGTGTGTGGGAGGTATGCATTAACCATTCCTTTTATCTCTACAAAGAGGAGGCTTATTTTTTACTAAACAATGGCTTGGGCGTTGACTGTCAGCATAGCATATGGTTCCTTGTTTGAGCAATAGATCAATTTTATGTTTATTGGTTATTTCTTAGACCTAATCCAGCATTATGGTGTTTTAACATACTTGTTCTAGAGTTGTGGCACTCAACCAAACCTCCCAATTGGCATTTCCTTCTTATTATCAGTCTTGGAGATTCCTTGGTAGTGTTTACTTAGGGTTCAGACACTTGCTAGGTGATAAATATAAACTCTTCCTTCATCTCTCAGCTAAAGACACTATAATCCAATTTTTAATCCTCTTAACATAGTTGTTTTATTCATTGTTTATTTTTAATATTTGTATTTTTACCCTAAGAGTAAGTATCTTTCACTTGCAAGTGCATAAGGGTCACTAACAGATTAATTTTTCACCTCTGTTGACTTGAGGATGTTCATAGTTCAATTTTGATTGCAACAAGTGGTTGGAAGGCTAGGTACACCACCACTTTTGTCACAAAAATCAGCTTGTAGTGAAATTGTTATTAATTTTGACCCATTGATAGGAAATTAGTAAAGTCTATAAATTTTGAACTGTAACTCAAAATTGAATAAGTCTAGCCTTTCATGCTCTTTTTGTTGGGGGACTAGTCATGAATAATCTAGGTGTTTTAAAAGAATGCAAGTACTAGAGGATGCAGTTAGAAAACACAAGATTTATATCTCCACTCCATCCCATGAGCATGGAAAAGAACTTAATGTTGTTTGGAGATCTCAGTCACCTATTTTAGACAGTTGGATTCTATATTTAGGTGCTTCTCACCACATGACTTCTTCCAAGGAGGATTTTGTATCTCTTGGTTTAAGTTCTACTTCCAACATTGAGGTTGGAGATTCTTCCTTTATTTTTATTATGGTAAAGGGTGGTATACACCTTGATCATGGTCGCATCAATGATTCACTAGATGTCCCTAACATCACTACAAATTTGTTTTTTATTTATCAAATTTGTCATTCTGGTCAGGGTAAGACAATGACTTTCACACCACAGGGGGTTAAAGTTTGAGAATTGATAGAGCCTCATACATTCATTAAATAGGGTGTTGTTTATCATAGTTCTTGACTCTATTACTTTGAGGGTTTTGATGATACTCCTCTAGGGACATGTTTGGTTTTTCATGTAAATTTTGAGAGTAAGCTTTGGCATGAGAGATTCAGACATCTTAATTAAAAATATTTGAAAGAGTTAAACACTCATGGTATGGTCGATGGTCTTCCTAAATTTTCATGTCTTGATGGAATTTTCCCTGTTTATGCATTAGAGAAACAACACCAAGATCCTTTTGCTAAAGGTATGTCCAAGAGAGATTCTTCACCCCTTGAGATTGTGCACAATGATTTGATGGTATTTCCTAATCCTTTCAATAGAGCTAAGTATGCACTTAATTTTATTGATAATTTATCGAGTCATACGTGGGTTTATTTTATTAATTACAAGAGTGATAGTTTTTCACACTTCAAAGTCTTTAAGGCTTTGGTTAAGAAACAGTCTTCTAGTTACATAAGAAGCTTTGTACTAATAATGGGGGGAGTCCTTCAATAGATATTCTATGATGTTTGACAGCTCATGGTATTATTCACCAGTATTATGTTCCACATATTATACAACAAAATGGTATCAAAGCTGCGATTTGGGCAATCTTGTGGGTGAAACACTAAATTTTTAAATTTTGTGATATATAAAAAATAGTTACTAATTTCTATAAAAAAAATTATTGGAGGTTATAAATAATCAAATTAAGCATCCATTAAAATTTCACCTCATTTGGATCTGTATTAAAAATGTTATCTCTATTTTATGGTTTTTCATAAAATTGCTCTATAGTGCACAATTCAAAGAATTTTTCTGAGTTATTTACATTTTTGGAAATCTTAGAAAAATTTGGCTATGGTATGTTCTTTGTATATTTTGATTTTAGGTTGACATAATTCCAAAATCACTTGGTCAAAGTTGGGTCAAAAGTGCCAATAAGGGTCGACATCGTAAAACCCTTTTATGGCAGGTCCACAAACTTGGGGCTAAGGAAAGGGTGTTGAAACTCTAGGTAAACTCCTAACAAGGAAGATATGGAGTCAGAAGGGGGATGTACTAGACCCTTTGTACCAGGGTTTTCTGACATAGATCACAAAGTGAGCCAGCTTGACTATAGTGTGCAAGGCATTCAGAGTGAGGTCCAAGGCATACAATCTAATATGCAATCCATACAAGATAGTTTGGGAGATATTATGATGGCTTTGAAAATTAATTAGTTAAATTATAAAGCTAACTCTATTGCACAACCCCACCAGGGTGGTTCTCCTAACCAGTCTACTTTAAATCTAACTCCATGGCCATAGAGGAACCTATTACCAAAGGTGGATATGCACAAATTTGATGGAAAAGATCCACTCAATTGGATCAACCAAATGGATAATTTTTTTGACCTACATCAGATTTTAGGTGGACATAAGGTTACCATGGCATCCTTGTATCTTGAACCTGATCAATTCATTTGGTATCGATGGTTGTGTGCTCAAAAGAAAAAGATGACTCTCAATGTCACCTGGTCAGTTTTTACAGAGGAGATGCAATTACACTATGGTAATAGTGTGACAGAGAATTACTTCAGCCAACTGGAAAAATTACGACAAACTAGCTTTATCAAGGATTATATTTATCATTTTTAGATACTATCCTTACGTGTGAGACAATTTTTGAAGCAAACTTGAATGACCTATTTTTGGGTGGACTCAAGGACCACATTCAACATGAGGTACGCATATTTAATCCACTTAAGATTTCTGATTCTATTATCATGGCACATAGAGATGAGGAAAAATTCATAGCCAACAAGAAGTAGCCATTCACTCACTTCAAAGATTGTAGCATATCGTCACCAACATTTCCTCCACCTACTAGATTGACCCCTCAGCAAATTGACGAGAAGCGTGCAAAATGATTATGTTTTGATTGTGATAGCAAGTGGAGTAAAGGACATAGATGTGTTGAGAAGTTATTCTACATTGAGGGACCAAATGAAGATGAAGAATCAGATGATGCCTCCAATGATGATGAGGAAGATATAGAGGAGGTACCTGAAGATTCCCAACCTACAATCTCTTGTCATGCACTTGTAGGTATTATCACTCCACAAACTCTTAAGGTGGTGGGTTTCCTCAAGAAATATAAGGTGATAGTGTTGATTGATTCAGGGAGAACACATAACTTTATAAACCATAAGTTGGCCACTCGATTGAACTATTTCATCTACTCAGCACCAGAATTTTGGGTCATGATTGCAGATGGTGGCACAATTAATTATTTAGGCAAATGCCATAGTATTAAGCTTACTATGGGTGGGTAAAATCTTGACTCTCCTATGTTTTCTATTCCCATGGGTAACATAGACATTGTTTTAGGAGTCCAATGGCTCACAACCTTAGGTACCATTGAGATGAACTTCCAAGAACTATTCATGCGCTTTCATTCTGAATGTAAGAAAATTGAACTACGTGGATTACATGCGAAATATCCACAATTGATTAGTTCACATCAGATGACCAAGATGCTAAAAAAGGAAGCAGAGGGAATTATTGCATGATTATGCTCCATAGAAGTTCAACCCACACAGGCATCTACACACCTTGATCTACAAATAATTCTTGAGGACCACTCATCTATTTTTGGGGCCATGCCAAAAGGACTACCACCAAAAAGAGAACATGATCATGCCATTCAACTAATTCTAGGTAGTCAACCACCAAATATCAAACCATATAGATATCCATATGCACAAAAGATTGAAATTCAAAAGATGGTCCTTGAGATGCTAGAGGTAGGGATCATCAAGCATAGCCAAAGTGCATATTCATCACTAGTGGTCATGGTGCGGAAGAAGGATGACACATGGAGGATGTGCCCAGATTATAGGGAACTCAACAAGTACACCATCAAAGATAAGTTTCTTATTCCAGTAATTGATGAGTTGCATGGTGCTAATTATTTCACAAAATTGGATCTTCGCTCAGGGTACCATCAAATTAGAATCAAGGATGAAGATGTTCATAAAATTGCTTTTAGAACACATGAGGGCCATTATGAGTTTTTGGTAATGCCTTTTGGTCTTACAAATGCACCATCTACTATTTAGAGCTTGATGAACACTATTTTTAGGCCTTTTTTAAGGAATTTTGTGTTAGTTTTCTTTGATGACATATTGATTTATAGTCAGACATGGGAAGCACATCTGCAACATGTGAAACAAGTGTTGATAGTTTTGGAGAAGCACCAACTTTATGCAAAGCCATCTAAATGTGCTTTTGTAGTATAGGAGGTAGAGTACCTTGGTCACATTGTTTCCCATGAAGGTGTCAAAGTTTATCCCTAGAAGATCAAAGTGATAATGGAATGGCCCATGCCAAAAACTCTCAAAAACCTTTGAGGGTTCCTTGGACTAACAAGTTACTATAGAAGATTTGTGAAAGGTTATGGCAGCATAGCAGCTCCACTCACTACATTGCTAAAGAAGGATGCTTTCCATTAGAATGATGATGCCACCAAAGCATTTGAGAAAATTAAAGTAGCTATGTGCACCACTCTAGTTTTGGCTACTCCAGACTTCTCACAGACATTCACTGTTGAATGTGATGCTTCTGGGTCTGGATTGGGGGTAGTACTAATGCAGGAAGGAAGACCCATTGCATTTGAAAGTCATCAATTCAAAGGTAAGAATCTGCAAAAACCTATCTATGAGAAAAAAATGATGGCTATTCTTCATGCAGTTAAATAATGGAGGCCTTATCTGATGGGTAGACACTTTAAGGTGAAAACGGATCATGATAGTCTCAAATACTTTTTGGAGAAAATATTATCATCTGAGGAACAAAAAAAATGGGTAACCAAAATGTTGGGTTATGATTTTGAAATCATCTAAAATAAGGGTAAAGATAATGTAGTAGCATATGCACTATCCAGATGAGATGCATCCACAGAAGCATTACTTTGTGCAATGTCCATGTTACAAGTAGATTGGGTGGATGAAGCTAGGTTAGAATGGGAACAAGACAAGGATACATAGGTTTTGATTCAGAATCTCCAGCAAGGTAATTTAGCCTCTGACATATTTGAATGGAAAGCTAATGTCCTATGGTATAAGGGTAGGTTATACTTGTGAAAAAATTTAGAGCTTAAGCATAAGATTCTTGCAAAGTTGCATGCATCTCCAATTGGGGGACACTCAAGGTTATTGAAAACTTATCATAGAATTAAGAAATAATTATTTTGGTAAGGACTCAAGGGAGATGTACAAAATTTTGTGGAAGAATGCTTGATATGCCAACAGAATAAAGGTGAAATAGTTAAGAGCCTAGGTCTGTTACAACCATTAGCAATTCCTAGTCAAAGGTGGGAGGGGGTTTCCATGGATTTCATCACTGGATTGCCTTGTTCTGAAGGTAATAATGTTATCTTGGTCATTGTGGATAGGCTTACAAAATATGCCTATTTTTGTGCTCTCTCACACCCATTTTCAGCAAGTACAGTAGCATTTATTTTTATGGAAGTAGTTCTCAAATTACATGGAACCCCAAAAATAATTGTAAGTGATCATGATCCTATTTTAACTAGTAATTTCTAGACTGAACTATTTTCTTGTTTGGGTACTCAGCTAGCTCATAGCTCATCTTACCACCCCCAATCTGATGGACAAACTGAAGTGGTTAACAAATGTTTAGAGGGGTATCTCCATTGTTTTGTATCAGATAAACAAGAACATTGGGTTAAATGGCTACCACTTGTAGAATGGTGGTATAACACATCTTTCCATACCTCTTCTAAAATGTCTCCATTTCTAGCACTATATGGTTACCATCCACCTTCTATTACTTCTTCATTAAAGGTGCACACCAAGGTTCGAGATGTGGAATAGCACATTCAACATCAACAAGAGGTTTTGGCTAGTTTTAGAGAGAATTTGGCCTTAGCACAAAATAAGATGAAGTAACAAGTAGATCAACACCGTAGTGAGCAAAATTTTGAGGTGGGTGACTAGGTATTTGTTCGTTTGCAGACTTACAAGCAGATGTCCTTGAAGCAAAAGAAAAATGACAACAAAATTGCTCCTAAGTATTATGGCCCTTATCAGGTTCTACAAAAAATTTGAAGTGTGGCTTACAAGCTCGAGTTACCTCATTCATCTCACATACACCTAGTATTTCATGTTTCTTGTTTAAAGAAGGTCATTAGATAGAAAGTTTCAGCCCAGACAGAGCTCCCAAAACTAGATGAAGAAGGATGAGTCATTTTGGAACCAGAGAAGATCCTCAAACACGTACTAAGAGGTTGAGAACCAGAGAGATTAGGGAATATTTGATCAAGTGGAAAAACCATGGCAGTGAAGATGCAACTTGGAAGGTGAAGATTTTTTGCAACAACATCCAAAGTTGTTCAACGTTGAGGACAACGTTCGTTTGAAGGGGAAGGGCATGCTACGCCCCTAACCGATCACATGTATGAGGATAGTATTAGCCAACTTGTGGCTTACTTATCCCTCTTTGATGTTATATTACATTTATCTATGCTTTATTTTGATTAGTAGGTCGGCCTATGGAGTAACCATGGCCTAGATAGACTGTATATAGGAGGTAGTGGGTAATTATTTATCATCATATTGTGAATTATGCTCTTATTAAAACTTTTGGAGGTTACCCCCTCGAAGTGGCTTGTCTATTATCATATATTCTGATATATTTCAGTCATATTTGGATATATTTCTACTATTCTACTTTATTGTTGAAGTAATTTCATTACAGCATTCATGGGATTTACCTCCCATTTATTGGGTAGAAGAAATTAATTATGTGAATTACATTAAAAATCACACATCACACATAATACTTGAGCATTTGACTCCAAAGGAGGCTTGGTCTGGAACCAAGCCTAATGTCTCATTTTTTAGAGTCTTTGGGAGCCATGCTTGGGATTTTGTACCAAAGAAGAAAAGGAAATCTTTGGATAAGAAGAGAAAACCCTTGACATTTGTAGGGTATTGTGAGGACATGAGAGCTTATCACCTTTTAGATCATGATACTCTGATGTTTTTTTTCAAACGCATGTTCAGTTTGATGAGCATTTCACTTCTCATGATTCTTCTTCCATGCCACCTTCTTATTGTTTTGATGATTCCTCACCTCCTCTTAAGGATTTATTCTTTGAGGAGCTAGTTTAGGAGGAGGTTATGGATGTTGAGGATCATATTCCCATTGATGCTGTCACTATGCCTATGTGGGCTCGTACTACAATTTTTGAGGTAACATATTTTATACATGATATTCCACCCACTAGACATGATCATGCACATTTTGCAAGTACTAGTCTTTTGTGTCAGGTATTCTATGGGGATCCACAATGATTTTCATAGGCTCATGGGATAAAGGTGGGGGATGATGTGATAGCATATGAGTATTCTTCTTTGGTAAAGAATCATATTTGAGATTTGGTCTCTCTTTCTAAAGAAAAAGATTTAGTTGGGTGCAAATGGATATACCGCACCAAGTATGCAGTTGATGGGTCCCTTGATAAGTATAAGGCCCGTATTGTTGCAAAGGGTTTCTCAAAAGTTAAAGGTATTGATTACTCTAATATTTTTGTACCTATTACCAAGATGGATTATGTGTGCCTTATATTTTATCTTACTACATCATAGGGTTAGCCAGTGTACCAGATGGATGTTAAGAGTGACTTCTTACATGGAGATTTGCAGGAGGAAATCTACATGGAGCAGTTTATTGGGTTTATTCATGATTCTTCTCTTATTTTTTGACTTCAGAGATCTCTTTACAGTTTCAAATTTACCCTTCATGCTTGGTATGAGAATATGTATTCTTTTATTCTCTCTATTGGCTTTGTTCACTACCACTTGAATCCCATAGTATATATCCATCATGTTGGATAGGATAGTGTTATACTAGTCTTGTATGTTGATGATCTACTTCTTACATGCAGCTCCTCTTCTCAAATTTAGACTATTCAATAAGATTTTTTAGTGTAGTTTGATATGATAGATCTCAATCTTTTGTACTTTTTCCTTGTTTTGTATATTTCTTATTCAGATTCAAGGATTCATTTGTGTCAATAAGAGTACACCCTTGATCTTCTTCAACATTTTGGAATGTCTGATTATAAGACAAGTCCCTCTCTTTTCTAGTCTAGCATCATTCTCACTATCACCTTTACTACTCTTTGTGATCCTACATTATGTAGGTAGATGGTTGGGTGTCTTATGTATTTGACCGATACTCACCCCAATAATTTTGTTTGCAGTTGGGCTTGTATCTAGGTTTATACATGATCCTCATGATAGTCATTGGTAGGCTATCAAGATAATTATATGATATTTGCGAGGCACTACCCATTTTGGATTACACTATACCAGGGGTTCTACTTAGTTGGTTGAGTACACTGATTCATATTAAGTAGGTTCTCTTGATGACAAGCGTTCCACTTCTGGCTACATCTTTTATCTTGGTTCTTCTCCAGTTGCTTGGACGTGCAAGAAGCATTATACTATTACACTTTCATCTACAAATACTAAGTATAGGGAAATAATTACATTGAATTAGTAGGTTATTTGGTTCCATCAATTACTGACAGAGTTTGGATTCATGCATGATTCACCTATTATACTTTGGTATGACAACCAAAGTGCAATTCACATATCCTATAGCCCAGTTGAGCACAAATGGACTAAGCATATTGAAATACACATGCACTTCATTCATCAACACATTCAGGATGGAGTTCTTTAATTGGAGTACATTCTAACTTAGCAGCAAGTTTCTAACATCTTTACAAAGCCTTTTGTATCACCTCATTACCTTGAGTTGCATGTCATGTTTGAGATTTTTGAAGTTGTCCTTGGGGGGTGTTCATGAGTGCATCTTCCTTCTTCATTTCATAGATATATATTTTACATGAGTACCTAATTAGATCTTGTTGATGAGACTCATATTGTGGATATGCCACTTTATCTTTTATTATCTATTTTTATCCCTTAGCTTCACTTGAGAGGGGGTGTTAGAGTATATTCTCATGCTTGTTAGGTTCTATAGATAGTTTTTTTTATCTTTTTCCTAGTTTTGTCCTTTGTAGATTTATCTCACATTGGTTAGTTAGGCTTGCTTCTTGTATTTCCTTACCTACTTATGCAAGGTCTCTCCATTATACTATGCAAGTAATTCTTTGGATATTCTATGATTTGCCTTGTCTTTGCATTTCATCCTTTTACAAGCTTATTGTGATGTTTTTGATGTCAATGCTTCAGATTTCTAATTTGGAATGATCTTGCTCTCATTACTTTTAACTCAAATATGGATTTTTATGTTAAACTAGTCTTGTACACTTGGAAAATATTAGTCATGGCTCTACCTTTTAGTTCTTGATCAGCTTTATAATTAAAAGGCTCGCATTTTCCATATCACTGTCTAAATGTTGACCTTATAGTCCGACCATGATATTTTGATTATCTGAATCACATGTATCCCATAATATAATTAAAATATGATATATATCCTTCACTATCAGTTATAAAACTTGAAAAAAATTATATCTTCCTAAATACTTGTATTAAGACTAAGACACTAGCGTCAATGCTAGTGTCCTTGATCTAACATAGGTATGCGTACCTTAAAACATTCAAATTTACAAATATTTCAATTTGTATGGGTCAGACTATTTTTTTCCTTTAACCCTTCAGTGAGAAACATTTCAAAATGTGTGGTATAAATACAAGTTAAATCTCATTCATTATTCATTTAGCAAGCACCTCTCAAGCTTACACTACACTAATGAAAACTCAAGTGCACAAATAAGTTATTTTGCCCTATTCTTTCCTATTTCTAAATCAATCATAGGAGAAATCTTATTACAAGTATGAAGCATAGAAATAACTACCAATGAGTAGTATTTCTAAGTTACAATCTATATTACTACATGCACTTGCATATAACATATTACATGGTTGTTCAAACACAAGTCAACAATAGGGGGATAAATACATCGGTATGAGGCCCTCTTTGGAGTATATGGCTATGTATGCAACACTCACTGAGATAAGGATATTTGAGGTCATCTTGAATTCACTTAAACCCACTAACCCATGTTTTGATCAAAATAATGATATCAAGAACATGTGTGTGTGATCAAAACAGAGAATCTTAAAATTTTCCACAACTCTTCCAAGAAAATGCAACCCTAAAAAAAGAGGGAATGTTTGACTATGTTATAAACATGTAGCTAAGAAAAATCCTCTAGTTGTTTACCCTCATAATAAAGTCATTATTTATCCATAGGAATCCCCACTTTGTGTTGAATCAAAGTTTTGAGCAAGGCTATAGTATCCGAAGATTTTGTTACAAGTGTAATGGTCTGATTCTCAATAGTCCTCACCTGTATTTGATAGTTATTGATACCACAAATATCTATCTTAGATAATACCAATTGATCCATGGAAACATATGGTTCTGATGTCAACCCAATCTTAGCAAAATAATTTCATTAAAAATTGAAACTTAAATGGAAGCAGAAACTAACATCACCCAATAAAATTCACATAAAAGACCTTGAGGTAGATGTAATCATAAAAATTTTACACCTCAACAAAAAATAAATGTTAATTTTCAATGACAAATCTTACAAAAATTACAACACTATATATTGTTTCTAATGATGTTGATTTTGTATGATGCATGCTAGGAAGATTTTTGAAGTTTTGTAAGACACCCATGTGGCATTTAAGGACCAAATTGAAATTTATTTTTTTATCCATGACTCTTCACTGAGACTTGTCCTTGATGCAATGGATGGATAGTGGATCCTTTCCATACACAATATTATCAAACATATTTTTGCCACTAAGATCAACTCTATGGTAACTTTCAAAGCATTCCTTGAGATTATATATGTTATTAATCAATTGTTTTTTATATTATAATATTTCATATATATTTTTCATATTTATTTGGTATCTAATGCACAAACTAAATCCTATAGATTTATTGTTATATATTTTTTACCTTGGGATTTTAATATAGCCATCCTAGAAAGAACCTGAAATATATCATTTCTAATTTTTTCCAATTAACATATGATGCATAAAGTCTATAGGTGCATGATGAACACTTATTTATGATTTCTATGAAATATTATGGATTACTAACAACTTGGTTACAATAATGTCTCTCACTTTTGCTCTTTCTAAACTAATACAAAGCACACCCACCACTATGATACATGTTGGCATCTGGGAAAACCCACATGCTCTGATGAACTTTTTCAATCAACTTCACATCACTTGGAGGCCACCCAACAAATAAGCTTTTGGCATATGAGTTCACTTAACAAAGAGCTCTATGTTGAATAACTAGATACCACTTCATAGTTTTACCCATAAAGACAACCAAGTTAAAATTCAAACAAGTGGTTCAAGAGCTGAATGGATATTAGACAATAAAACACATAATTTGTGTTGTTGATTTTATTAGGATTTCCTTCCTCATTAGTATCCATCATCTCCAATTGCATGACCATGGATAAAACCATGTAGATAATTAATATTTTTGTTAATTTAGATGTTCTAATGGGCTAGGGAACAACTTCTTCCTAAACCCTCCATCTTGTTATCATTTCTTCAAAAAAAATTATCATCAATGAAAACCTCCAGGTGTTGTTGACAGCGTTGGCCAAAAAAACTAGCTTACTGGCTGACCAAATGTTGAATAAAGAGTCATGATTGGAAAACTAGCTTGTTAGTTAGTTTAGATAAAAATATCATTAAAATAAAATGAGCAATTTGTAAATGTTTTTTCCATTTTATAACCATTTCTAAATTTTTGTAGGACTTTTGAGACTCTAGGACTAGCTTTGAATTGTTATAGGTTCCTATAGCACCACCATCATTGTTGAAAAATGTTAAAAGATTCATATATTAAGTGTATACACATCTATACATTATTTCACATTGAGTAGATCTACCATATTCTTCCAAGATTGAAAACCTACAACTAGGAGTAGTCATAAGCTAAGTCTAAAGCACACTAAAGACAAGTCAAAGTAAGTGGTGTCAAGTATCAAATCCAAATCATTAGCTACATACATATTTTTGGGTGAATATTTTGTTATCGATAGAATGGTAATAAAATGGTACTTTCAATCACAGTGTGATGAGAAAAAATCTCTCCTTAAGGAAAGGGGAGGCTCCCTTCTTATTGCTAACTAAAACAAGAAGTAATTATTTACACTTATTTACACTAATTTTATCAAAGTGGGTGTTATCATATCATCTAATTCTCTTTTTTCAGAATTGATGTTCACTTGAAAACTTCCTTTAGTTCCCTACAATGTAGTAGGAAAATATAAAATTACTTGATGGAGTAATAATGACGGATATTCAAATTAGTTAGACAAAAGAATAACTAGAATAATACCAGTAATGTAACATGAATGGACGGAAAAAAGTGCAACCTAAAGTCTTTACCTTATTTTCAATAGAGATAAAATCACCAAATAAAATAACTTATGGCCCAAAGTCTCCACAGTAAGTCAATTTAATAATGAACACAAACCCAGTAATGATAATGTAGCTCAAAGACTCCAAAATCAGCTTCCTGAAACATTCCATTTTATAAAAATTTCACACCACAATCCAATCAAAAGCACAAGAAAATGCAATGGAAAAAATGTAAGAACATTTCTAATACACCAAAAGTTCATTTCAACACAAATATTGAAAGATCACTTGATTTTATTATATTGATGGAATTCAAGATTTACAATATGAACACAAAGTTTCAAAAATTGCTTCTTAATTTTAGCAATGTTTCTCTTCTATAGCCCTGGTGATCATGCCTTTACAAAAGAGCCTCCTCTTATTTATAAAGAGGGGATATGAACAAAAATAGGGAATACATAATTACTTTGACATATTCTTTGATAGAGTCCAATTTGACTTAGGACTATGTACTTTTCTTACATGCAAATTACACCAAACAAAATTACATATGGATAACTTTGAAAATAAACTAAGTGTCCATAGACACAGGAATTTCTTCTTTTTTGTTCTTCTTCAGATATGCTTCGTATCTCTTCAGGGCAGCTTGGACTTCATTGTTGTTTGGCCTCAACATATTTTTGGAGATGGCAAGGACCCTTGTGATAGAGTCTATTAGGTTGACTGGCATGCCTTTGCTTTTATCGAAGATTCTCTGTAATTTATCCATTGTCACTTGAAATTCAACCAACTTTTTGATGGAATCTAGTGTGAATTCTCCAGTCTCAATTTCTATTCAAATCAATGAAGTGAACTCTTGAGCTATTTTTTTAGCAAGAATGATCTTTTGAGAGTCATCTATCACTTGACAAGTGAGTTCTCCAATCGTTTCTATGAGATCTAGTTCCTTGTTAGTGCACATATAGTGAGCTTCTTCAATATCCTTGATTAGATTCTAAATAACTTCTTTCTTATTTTTTATGGCCTCTCTATATTCTAAAAACATTTTCCTGCTCGAAATGACTAAGAGTTTCAAATTAAATTGGTGTAGTTGAGTACATGTATGAATATCTTTCTCTATTAACTGCAAGTCTTGAGTGAGTGTCTCAAGTGTTTGTTGTATTTCCATTTTTACTTCACTCAAGTTATTCAAGAACTCAATGGTGGAACATAACCATTGAGCTTCTTGTGTTAACAATCTTTCAATCTAGGACCATTGAGCTTCTTGTGTTAACAATCTTTCAATCTAGGCACTGATTGCCCAACCTTGAGACCCAATCTTTTTTTCCTATTGAATTGTGTTTTCAATGGCCTCGCTTCCAATAGGCTCTACTGGCTTAGAAGATCAAGTGATCTTTAGTAGAACTGAAGTCAATTTTTTTACTTGTACTTTGAGTTAATCCTTAATTACATTGTCCTTGTTGTATCTCCCCAACAAGGATGCCATTGCTTCTTGCAAATTCTCCTTTGCACTTTCATGTGTTGGCTTACCAAGATCAATCCATCCAATTGCATATTCAGATGTTTAGATATCTCTAATGTTTCTATATTTTGGAGGCACAACAACCTTAGCATACTTGCGACCAGAATCAAAATTAATCTTGATATGGTTTTACTAGCATGAGTTGACCAAAATAAAAATCATCGGGCGATACAGCGTGTTTCTTCTTCTTAGGTGTTTGTGATGTTAGCCATGGAGGAAGAGGATATGGATCTCTTTGTGCAGAGGATGTCAAGGATTATGATGTTAGGGGAAGATCAATGGTTTGTGAGGTGGAAGGAATGGAAGGTGGGATGGAAGTATCTAGTAATGGAATGGATACCAATGGAGTGGTGGTTATGATTGTTGGTGTTGGAGTTGATATGGTGAAAACTTTGGTTCCAATTGGCATATTTGATATGGGAGTGGATGGGACTTGAGTTTCTAATTTGGAAGATGAGGTAGACATGAATTTATCCATGTCTTGTTGAGTGAAATACAAGTTGGTGGGTGATCCAATGATTTCCAGGGACTAGGCAAACTGAAAAAGGAATCAAAAACCTGATCTAATGTGCCTTGAGAGAGAACTTGGAAAAGTGTGGCACTAGTGAGTGAAGGAGGTGACAAAAGAATAGTCTGAAGAGGCACTATAGAAACAATTGATGAAGTAGGAGTGATATGAGGGAGAGTGGAAGATGTTACTTGTGAAGTTTCTACTTGATAAGTCTCAACTTGAGAAGTCTCTACTTGAGAGGTCACTGGCTGTGTTGGTGCTTCACTTGAGATTGGATTTTCCTCCTCTACTTGGACATTTTTCTCCCCTGTATCAATGTCTTTGCCTTTTCCCTTGCCTTTGCTCTTGAAAACAAATTTCAATTTTTGTGTAGAGGTGGGGGCATCTTCTTTATTCTTCATTCTTAGTTCTTCTCACTTTCTAGCAATGTCTTCATCATATTCTTCTTCTGATCTAGTACTGAAAGGCTTCAATTTGATACCCTTTTCCCTTCACCAGGCATTAGTCTTTGCAAGAATAGGTTGGAATCTATCTCTAATGGAAGTGGATTCCTTTACTGACCATTGAATTGGGGGAAGAGTTGAAGCAACTTGATTACTCTCATACAATGGATCCAATGTATTCTCATCATCTATCAATTCTTCTAGAATGTCGGCCAGCTTCAAATTAATAATTTGATCTGTAGTGAGACAGCTATAATCTTCTTCTATTTTGCATTCTGCCCAAATGTCCTCTATCCTATGCACATGAATGTAGTTGTCTTTGAGCTTTTCTTTCATCCTTCTGTAATCAAAATCTTCCCTGCTCTTAAATCTTTTAAGAGTGATCCACTACAATTTAGTTTCCATTGTCTTGGCCTTTGGTATTCATTGTATCCCAGCCAATGTTGATTGGAAACTTAAAACTAGGTCTGTGAGCCTCTTATTGTTTATTGTGTATGCTCATCATCTGCTGACACATTTCCATTAGGATCAACTTGTCACTCGGATACTTGGGTAGCATATAAAGTTGTTCATAAAATCCTCCTACCCTGATGTAGGTATAGGTTAGGAATTACAGGAATATACAACCAACTTTGTTGACTTGTGCCCACGTTGAATTTGAAACTCTCTTATTCTCAATTTCTTTATCAAAAATACAAATATACCTATAAAATAAGGCATCATTGACTCTTATGTAATGTTTGAAGCTTTCTTTAAAAGCCAATTGTGGATAGTATTCATATACAGGAACTTTCTTCCTATCAATAACATTGGTTAATCCTAGAAAGGATTTCATGCTAGCCGCAACATAAACCAAATAAGAAGTCATGAAGAACTTTAGAGAAGAGGTCACCTCAGAGAGCTAGTGACATATGGCATCACTAATCTGTTTCCCCCAAAATATCCTTTGTTTTCCCCTCTTGACGACCCAAATGTAATGGTACATCCATTCTTGAAATATGTTTGAAGTGGGTAGTCCCTTTACTCTGCTTAGGAGTGTGATTAGGTCCCCTACTTCCTCTAGGAACTCATTGCGGTAAAAAAATTTGGGCCATCTAGCATTGGATTCTCAAGGGGTCCTTAGCCATTTGGAGTTGATGTGCCTCTTGCACTTATCATAATTCTTGTCATAGTCCTCTTGGGTTGATTCCACAGTTATATCTAAATATTCTTCAATGTCAGAGAGATGGAAAATCTTATCAAAAAACTCCTCATCAAGGTGTATGACCACCTTACCCTCTACATCCTTGACTGGCATAGTCTGCATTTCAAAGTGTGTAGAAACCGTCAAGATGAACTCTGAACTTTGTGTTGATATGGGAAATGCAGCTACCAAATGCAATGGGGTCCCTACCTATCCTTTGTAAGAATTCATCCATGTCACCAATCTCTGTATCTCCGATATGATCCACATTGGATTCAACTACAAATGAAAGAAGCACACCTTAGAATTTGTACTTCATGGCTTTCTTGGCAAGAGAATCTTCTAACATTGGTTAGGTGACTACAAGAGAGAAATTTAATTCTCCAGAGTTAGCATTTTTTCATCTACTTCGAAGATATGTAGGAGTGGAAAAAATTTGCACTAATACACGGGGCAGGAATAAAGTTGTGTAGTTTGGATAATTTTCTCTGAACTACACAAGGTTTGAAGGCTTTGGGTGTAGTTTAGAGAAAATTCTCTGAACTACATGTAGGTCAAAGAAAATTATCTAACCTACACCATGTTTGGGTAGATCAGGTGGTCAGATAAAATTATCTGACCTGCACCATACTTAGGAATTGGCTTGTAATGTTGTAGGTCGATGAAAATTCTCTAACCTACATTGGTTTTAGGTTGGTCTGGTGCACGTCAGAGAAAATTCTCTGAAGTGTACCCAAAAGAGTTGGCTATGTACACTTCAGAGAATTTTCTTTGAGGTGCACAGGGGAAACAGGGAAAAGAGTGCACCTCAAATAAAATTCTGTAAAGTGCACAGGGGAATAATAAGCTAGTTAGTGGACCTCGGATAAAAATCTCTGAGGTGCACTTGTGGGGTGTAGGCAATATTTGAGTGGTTTGAAGGCACACCAAAGGGTTATGAAAGGATGCAACGAGAAACATGAGGTTTCAAAAACATGAAATTGATGAGGTTAAAACTAAACAATGTTATGTACAGGAATCAACATGGTTACACAAGATCAAAGGGTTTTGAAAACAAAAAGGAACTAGATAAGGACATGGGAAAAACATGGTTTCAAAAGAAAGGGAAAAGATACAAGATAAAGAAAGATAGGGTAGACTAGGAAGAAAGGAAAGAGAAAAGATGAAGGAAAAACAAACAAAAACATACCTATGATCCAAGGTGGAGAACAAGAACCGCGAGTGAGCTGAAGTAAATGCGAGGAAACGACGACCTGAGTAGTGCAAACAGGGTTGAAAATGACGGAAGGAAAAAGTAAAATGCAATGGTAAAAAATAATTACGTGGGTGTTAATATATATATATATATATATATATATATATATATATATATATACACACACACACACACACACACACAAGATTGGTAATTAATAACATTAATTACCCAATCATGGTGGGCACTCCTGCAGGGACGGAGAAATTCTCTGGCCTTGCACATGTAGTGGGGGAGAATTTCTCTGCTCTTGCACCTTGGGGTGCAATCCAGAGAAAATTCTCTGGTTTGCCCAATTTTGAACTTGGTGTAGTTTGGAGAAAATTATTCGAACTACACGAGGTGAAAAACTCCCTCAAAAGACTAACTTTTTGAGGAAAGAAAAATGCAAGAAGACTATGATTGGCCTCATTTGACATGCTTAGAACTCATGAGCTATGAAACATATAAGTTTCGTAAGGGTTATCCCATGAATTGAACCCGCTAAATTCAAGGATAACACATATAATAAAGAAGCACAACTACAAATTGAAACTAGATGGGAGAGTTGTGTGTGGCTTGATTTTCATCCTCAGAGTATCAGATAGATAAGAAACAGTCAATTGTCAAGTGGGGGTGATTAGGATTAGTTTAGTGCATTAAAATTTCATATTTTTTGTAGATTTCTAGCCCGTACAAGCACACCTAGAGTTTTAAGGCAAAAGAGAGATTTCTATAGTTATGTGCATCATCAGGATTCAGGGTCACAAATACATAGGATAGAAAGATAGGCATAGGTGATCATACAATCATAGTTCCTCATTTTCACACAAGTTAGCACTGACCAAGACATGTCACTTGCCATTGATACATCATTATACATAAGTTCTAATATATATATATATATATATATATATATATATATATATATATATATATATATATATATATATATATATATAGATTCATTGATACATCATTATACATAACTTCTAGTTTGCATGCAAAATCTGAAAACACACACACACACACACACACATATAGTGATTCATTGATACATCATTATACATAACTTCTAGTTTGCATGCAAAATCTGAAAATACAAAAACAATTAATTTTTTTGAAAATACAAAAATATTTATAAAAGACCAAAAAACAACTTCACCTTTATCTTAGTCATACTATGTCAATTATTTCTATTATACCTATATTTGAGTTTTTTATACATTCATGTTTCCACAAGTGCTTTTTGTGGCATAATCTACTACGTAAGATGTGGGATAATATAGTTATATATGTCTTTGGACTCATTTTGTTCAGTGGAGTATGTTACTTTGTGACATTTTTATTCATATTTTCTCCAATTACTATATTGAGGTAGGTTACATCGATCATGCATCTTACGTTTTCCTTCACATAGAGTATATATCTTAATTGTGTAGATGACATTTAATTGTATATCACTATTAGTTTGGATTAGTACATTTCATATCACTTGCCTTGTGATCTATATTTATCTATACATTACACCTTGGTATCCTACCATCCATATTTCTATGACTAAGATTTGGGCCTCATTGATATATCATTGTAATCATAGCCTTGTATATATATTTCTTCTTCTATATGGCATTCCTTACATGTGGGTTTATCCTAACGGTTGTGTGTATTCTTCTATCTTCTTGATTTCACACTAGTTCTTGCTTTCTATTTTTTATATATTCTTCTTCACTTGTTTTATTTTGATTGTTATATTTCACTAGCCTTGATCATTTGATTGTCGATCCCTATTCTTACCACTTGCATTGGTTTCATGATGATGACACCATATCTATCGCAACATTGTGTCACATCATGCATTGATTTATGAGAGAAGCCATTGATTGCCTAGAATCCTCATCATCTTAATCTTCTAGTTTAGGAACTTTGCTCCTCTCTTTTTCATGTGCAACCTTGTCCATTATCGTGTTACTTTTATATTATTCTATGTATTACTAAAAAATAAAAAACATGGATTCATTTGTTCTTTTTATCAATCAAATCTTTGCATGTGGGGTCATCGTACCCACATTTGTACCTTATCAATCATGCCTTTGCTTATGCAGGTATCATACCCAAACTTTTTCCTTAGTTATCACACTAATATACATTTATTTTCCCAAGGAGTTCATATACCTATTGTTTATATCCTATGAGTTTCATTGCTTAGATATTCATCCAATGGGGGCATTGTACCCTTCATGTTTTATATCATATATCTCTACTCAGTGGGGGCATGGTACCCATAATTTCTATCTCATATCATATTTGTATATTGGAGCATCGTACCCACAAATATTTCTCAAAGACTCATTTTGCTTATATAGGCTATTATACCCCTTTCACTTATAGGTTGACATTACTTACTCAAATTCTAGATCTTACATAAACAATGTCATATGATAGATCATCACTTATGATACATTTATTAGGGCTTGCCACATCTTCATCTATATCGTTGGATCATAGAACTTTATGGGGTTTGCCACATATTCATTTATATCATTTTATCATAGAACTTTACTATTATCTTTTGATTAGAGTTTTTTCTACACGTAAGACTTGCATGTCACTTTTTATGGGATTTTATGCCTTGCACATCAATTTTTATCTTGTCACATTATGTCAACATATTATTTACACAATCAAGGGGTGGGATATCTCATGTTACAAAATTAAAAAACATTTAAAACTTAGAAAACTAAAAAACATTACAAAATTTAAAATTTTTAAAAAAAAAGGTTTTTACTTCGTTACATATTTACCTATCCTAGGGGTTTTCTTATCCATGGTTTATACATATTCCTTTCACAAAATTTCTTGCTTAGGTGCTATAAAAATTCACAAATTACATGAAGTTGGACTTCATACCATTAACCCACATTTTAATGAGGCATTTTCATCAACATGTTTTATCTTTGCAGCATTTTGGTTTAGTGGACACTAGTATCTATCCTTTATTTTTCTTTACCGTTTTTAGTTAGATTGAATGTGTCACTACATCTCATAGTAGTACCTAGGTCTTATATATCACATTGCTATTTTCATTGCAATTTTTTCTTAGTTACATTGATTGTTAATATAAGCCTATTTTGTTGAGGCTATATCAAAGTGATATTGTTGTTGCCATTTTTCCTTAATTACATTGATTGTTGATATAAGCCTATTTTGTGGAAGCCATAACTTTTGATCCAAGAAACCGATTGAGAGCACTTCTTTTAAAACAAATATCTTGAAGAGAGCCATGCCACTGTTCTTGCTTTAGTTAGAGTCTATTTCGAAAAAAAAGGGTCCAAAATTAACTGTTATCTAAAAGCCAATTGTACTTATTATTTTTTGATATTTTTAGAATTTTGAGATTTTGATATTTTTGTAATTAGGGATGAACATGAGTTGCAAGTCACCCTTTGGATTTATTTAGGCTTGTAGACATTAAAAGGTAATTATTACGCCCATCAAAACTTTATTTCATAATTTTTTAAAAACAAGAAGCTCAATTAACTCTAGATAGATTATTACTTTTATCAGCATTTTTAATCATGTATGACAACTCTAAATATGCGTTGTATTTTATTTAAATACCCTTTTGCATTAATCTGAGGATTTTTGAAGTATTTGACTTTGGTTTTTGTTTGTCAAGGATTGTTAAAATTTGTGCCTTTCTGGAATTAGTTGTGATTTTCTTGATTCATAAACTATTGTTCATGTGTTCTTGATTACGTGCACATGAGTTTCATTCTTTGTGCATCCTTTTCCATAGAGAATACAGCTACCCTTTGAATAAACTGCGTATGTATTCTTACTTACCAACATTTATTTCGACCCATATTTTGAATAAAGCCGTGAACCATTACCAAAGTGGCATTATCTAAATAGATATAGGCCTGGAAATGTCTCAAGGATTTCACCAACCATAAAATATTGGGCCGAGCATTTGAGGGACACCTCGAATCTGCTCTTCCACTCCTGTCTCAGAAAAGGAATGGACGTGTCTCCCATCCTCAGGGCATAACACCGTATAAGACAAAACAAAAACAAATCAAGCCAAATATTACATGTCCAAGTTGGAATACACACATCAAATGATCTTTGAGACGATTTGATAGACTCTACTTACAATAATAAACAACCACAATAAGCATATCTTCTGTAAATGGTATATACACATCCCATATTAATTCCAGGGATACGTTAATCAGACAACAAGCCAATACAGATAAGGGCATCTGAAATTGTTTTCAATATTCCTGGAAAGTATAATAAATGCTGACTGCCAGAAAACTTGTATGTTAATTAACAAGTACATGGCCTAAAATTTTCTTAAAATTTTGAACTGCTAGATAAGGAGATCACACACAGATTCAAATGGTAGAAAGGGTATAAAAATTCTGCTGTCAACACCCTTCTACATCTTCCTCAGATTATCGAGTCTTGCCTGTAGGTCATCATCAATCCCTGTATCCTCGGTATTAGCTGCAGTAGCTTGGGCAACTTTTGTGGGCGCTGCAGGTGTAGCCACGGAAGTTGCTGGAGCATTTACCAGCTGCATTATGTCAAGTGGCATTGGCAATACAAGTTACTGTAAGTAATCAAAAAGCTAAAGCAAATAGGAACTCCTTTAACAGCAGAAATACATCTTATCTTATAAGATAAATTGACTTTATTCCTGGTGTCAGGCAGTTTTCAATCAAAATCGATATGTGGGGAAGAAACCAGACCTGAGAATCAATATCAATTCCAATCTCATCAAGAACTTGATTGACAAGTTCTTCTGTTTCCTCTTCTTCTTCATCTCCTTCCATGGCATCATCAATGGCATCCCCCATAACCTCCATCGTCATTTCCATCCGTTCATTTTGTCTTTCGAACTCTTGCATTATTTTCTGCAACGCAGGTAAATTCATCTGCCTGTTCATTTGCTTCATTGCCTTTGTAACACCTTTCATTGCCTCACCCATGGTATGTGTTGATTTCAATGTCTGCCACAGATATTCCCATTTAGATCATAGAAAGAATGTTTTTGCTATATTGTGTGGAACTACATCAAGAATGGCAAAAAAAAATTATATAAGGAATACAGCAATATATATGATCAGCTTGATTTGAGAAATGTATTTTACAAGGGTGAAGTTAAAATAAAGGATGGATGTTTCCAGACATTTATTACCTGTATTGCATGACATTGTGTAGACTACAGATTCAGAAGCATAGCGAAAAATACGATAGTCCACAGAAATCGTCAGATCCCCAATTAGATATCCATTAACAGGTGGTTCAAACTAATATAAACTTTTTATTAACTACTACCATTTATAAGGGTTTCAAAAGCTATTCTAGACACTATCTTACTGGATGCCACATTCATTCACTTATAAACTAGCCCTCAGGTGTTCCAAAGGCAACAATTGTCAAGGCAAACCGATGAAAGTGGTTGCATTGATTCAATACTATCATAAAGCTTGTTCAATTCATCATTTCATCCCCTAAGGAACAGTGGGACGAGAGGATTTGTGTCTTTTGCATTACAGGGCCAGTTGAAATGGAGGAGCACGTCATCCTTGAGTGTCCTCAGTACATGGATATACGAACACGGACATAAAAGCCAAATATGTGAAATATTTAAGAGTTGGCTGCATGGCAGATGTATTTGAGGAAAAAAGATTTTAAAACTTGGGGGAGATGCTAACTCAGTTCAACAAGAAGCAAAGCAGCGTTTTAAAAGATACCTCAGGTCATAGGAATCTTTGACCAGTTGGAGCATTCAATGTAATTGTTGGTCCCATAGACTGTTTGGTCTCGTGGACGTAATTAAAAACATTTCATTTCATTTCATCAGGGGTTCTCCAATTTCCCACGAATCTCTCATTTCTCTACTTCTCTTTTTTGGTAATCTTTGTCCTCGCTTCGCAAATTGTTTGTGATGTTCTTCCTGCTGCAAATCTTCAATCAAACTCTCATTAAGTATAGCCCGCTTTTCAAATTGCTGTCCTTTCATTACCATTTCTCATTTCCTCCATTCTGGTGATTCTGTTGGATTTGTTTTACACGTGTGTCCATAAATTGTTTGTATTTTCTCTTGCACATTAACAGCAGCCCCTATTAGTCCAGAGGGCCCTGGTCCAGTAGTAAAGGCAAGAATGACTGCCATGATGATGATGATTCAAGTTCGAACCTCACCGGGCTTGCTCCCCCACTGATATTATGCAAATGGGTGATTAAGCAGGCCCCACTAGGACAAGCACCAGCACAAGTCCCAGGTGATGTTAACAGAACTGAAACTCCTCGGGATGCAGCTTCATGGTAGCTTCTTAGCCAAAAGGTTTCCCAAGGTTGACAAGTGTGTTAAAGCATCTCTGGTGTGTAGTGTATCCTGTTTACCAAACACATAGACATCATCCATCTTCCCGTATTAACATGTATACATCTTGGCTGTCCAACTCTTCTTGCTTGTAAAATGTTTGTTTCTGGCTGTCTCTAGCTCAAGAAAGCTTCAGTCAATACGAATGCTCTCAACCTTCTCTATGAAATTTTGTACAGCTAAATAATAAATTGGACACGTTTTCCAGAACATAGTGCCAAGGAAAAATAACAACCTAGTAGTTGAACTAGTAACTGACTTAACTTATTTGTAAGACCTGCAAATCTAAATGCTTAATCTACATGAGAATATCCATCAAGTGAGAGAGAGTTAGTATTCTGCAGTGAGTGTTCAGAATCTCTTAAAATTGACCTACATCTATCCTCTTATTTTCCAGGAGTGTCATATTGAACATATCAACCTGTTAAATAATTTTAAATGTCAATTTGACATATCTATAATAGCGTTGTCGAAAATTAGTAAACATTTCAGGTAGCAAGAAAATCCAACCTTATGAAAGCCAGGAAAAGATAAAACTTCATTGGTGCTTGAGTTTTTATACTTCAAAACCCAAAAAATTATACATATTTAGTGGCACTCATTATAGGAAGCCTGTTAACGGCATAACCAATTTCAGTATCAGGAAACATCACAAACAATTTGGTATAGAGTTTCTGAAAAGCAACCTTCACATTTGCAAATAATAAAATATAATACAACTTTTGATATGGATGCCTGTCATCAGTCATACAGGATTTCATCTTTTAACAAAACATACAGGATTCATCCTTTCCACGTACAAAATCATCAGATTGAATAAAATGTCATTTCCAAATGATAATCATGAATATATAACCATACCTGGATGCGGAGAGACACGCCTTGAAGCTGTGACTTAAGTGCATAGAATTTTGTTATTTGATGCCTTGTTCGAATGAGATCCCTTGCCATCACCTTTACAGCAGCCTGAATTTAAAAAAAACTAAAATGTTTAGAAACAAATCTAGAAAATAAGCATTAAGAATTGTTTAGATGCAAGACTAGCCACAGTTTTGTCCAAAACAAAGTGGGTTGGGCTTCTCTCAAAGTGAACTTTGAACAATATGGTCATAAAACAAGACAAGTTCAAAGGATGCATCTCATGGGCTGTGGGGCCATCGTCGATATATATGGAACACGATACAAAGTCTTCATTGTTTAGTAAATCTAACAAAGACAAACTAAGCCAAGGTTACTCTTAGGCAAAACATGCTACATTTTGGCTCCTCTTTTCAATTGTGATGGCTTGATCCAACCATATTAGAATCAGATTTACTAGAAAGTAAAAAGGTAGTTATTAATTGACAAGTGAAAAAATGATAAGGAACAAGTAAATCTGGATCTGGTACACATGATAACTTCAAGCAAACCACACTAATAAGTATTACATCATATAACCTTCTCAAGTAAAACAATGTGTGTGGTGTGAGGGACTATTTATCAGTTTGTTTTCCAGTACCAATAAGACAAACAAATTGCTAGAATTTGGAGGAAATATACCATTTGCCCTTGCTTTGCTGTCTTCTTAATCTCTGTTATGAGTTTCTTCTCCTGATTTTGTAGCCCTTGCCTTTCTCTTTCTATTTCGCGGATGGATTTGTCTAGCATACGCTTGTTCTCCCGCAGAAGCTCTAAAGATGAAAAGAATTCCCAAGTCAATAAAAATTAGTTTTTTATCCTGTTGATCTAAGATTTTTCCCAGAAGTTAAACCATCTTAAGCAAATCCAACAGCAATTTATCACAGATGACCTTAAATTAAAAGCAAGGACGAATATTGGCAAATCAGTTGGCAGAAAGATTTAAAATATTGGGTCATCTGTGAAGATCCATTGAAAGATTTGGACAAATTAATATCATTTACAGCATTTACAACAGTGATAAGATTTAAAGGCAAAAAAAAACTTATATTATTAAAGCATCATCAACCCTAAACTAGAGTATCCAGTCTACTTGCACGAGGTAACGGACCTCAAGAAGAAAGTCGAGAACCAACTCTCACAAACTATATGGTGAAATAGAGAGATTGAACTATCCAAAGACACTTTGGCAATGAAGAATATGTAAAGGTTGTAACTTAAATGAAGGGAAGGATGAAAAATAATTTCTATTAACGTGCTCGCTATACAATACACTATTACAAAGATATTTACAGTAACAACCTAATAGAGTAATCTTAAATCAAGAAAATGAAACAATGTTTGGAAAAACATATTTGTGGCAATACATGCATTTACACCCAATATCAACTTAAACTTTTGGTGTGTGGGGCTGGGTAGGGGGATGAATGTGTGGGGAACACGTACAGCCAATGTTTTAATAGATGTGCAACTCTGAATAATAATAAAAAAGAGACTAATATAACATATGCACCCTATGTTATAAATCAAACTTTTCCTAATTGGTAACTGCAAATCAATTGTCTCTACGGACTGTGGCAATGAAGGAGCTACAAAAAATCTATGACTGTCACAGATCCATCTTAAAATGGATCTGATATGCGCCAAGAGGCATCTAAAAGAATCAAAGGGACGATCCCACCGCAACATAAGTGTAATGAACATGGAATTGACACCTCGAGTCTTTTGGATACCTCTTGGCTTATATCATATCCATGTTAAGATAGATCTGTGCTAGTTTTGAAACTAGACACCCACAGGAACAATCATCTAAACAAGTAAACACACTTTGATAGGTCCTTCAGACCTTGGCCCAAGGAGCATTAAAATTCATCTCTCATCTCTCGTATCATAATAGTTTGTGGAGAGATGAACTTCCTGTCTCAAATAACAAATAATTTTTTTTCCCATATTTAATGAATGCAAAAGAACCCAAAAAAAAGTCTAGACCATACCAAGCTATTAAAAGTAGTCTGTCAAGTTGTGATCTAGCAGTAAAACAAGGCACTTAATGCCACAACAACCCACGTTAACAAATGATGCATAGGCATTATCCAGCCATTACATAATCATATTATCTCTTCATTATATTTATACTTTAGAGAATGTATATTTTGAGATTTTCCATTCAAAATGAGTGTCCATAAGGTCTTAGTGTTCTTGAGATATTTCAGGTTAAGGGTAGCATTTTAAAATAAATTGTGTAATGTTGTAACAGCAGGTTGTTCTCCCTTTTCTGAAGAATATGTACAGAACCAGAAATTTCCCCAAAATACTAATTGAAGATCTTAAAGTCAAATTTCATAGAAAAGATCGCAGAGAAAGGAACTACAGTTTAGGGGATATGGATAGTATTTCGACAGCTGTATAAATTCGCAGTTTTTTATGGCAGAATTTGTCCATCAGTATGCTAGTATTCTGCTAAATCCAAGCGCAGCCAGAGGAATTATAAATAGCACGGACATGCAGCTCAGAAATGTCTGCCCGACAAAAAAAGTAAGGGCATCAAAAGGATATCTGTTATAGAAGTTATGAACCAAATAGAAATGTATGTCCTTCTGGAAAAGTCAAGGTTTTGCTTGTTGCTTTTTAAAAAAAATTCTAATAAAAAGGATAACCAAGAGAAGACTTGGAGTGTGTAGGTAGAGGAGAAAATGGGAAGGCTCAAAATAGCCTTAGTTGAACCAGGTGGCAGTTCAGAGCACCTCCCCTTAACATGGTCACTTTTCAGGTGTCGCAGTTTCTTTACCGGTGCTCGGAATCCAATACCGTAAGATGCGTTAGAAAGTTTAGGATTTTCTCTATGAGACAACATATTTTCTGAAAAGTGCTCTGAAAGGCCCTAAAATACCAAAAATTTACAGAAACTGAATTTTTTTGTTTTGATGAGTCTCATGTCATGACACTCCCCTCAATTTCCTGTGAGAACACCACATGGCTTTTTAGATTCCAGGACAAATGCTTCACTAGCTATTTTTAGATTTTTAACTTCCTGCTTAGAATAGCTATTAAGGATTTGTCATCTGAATGTAAAAATCAGGGACTCTTATATCTCCATATCTCTTTTATGAGACTGTTACTCTTTTGTAATATGCAGAGCATAGCAGAGAGCAATAAGCATTAGCTTAACATCTCTTCTCTAAGATAGCTACATTCATTTGTAATAAAATGTTAGAAATAGTTTACATCTCTTCTCAAAGATATCCCCACATACCTCCCATATAAAAGTTCCTGTTGATTATTTTACTCAGAAATGGTTATCTACAAGTTTAGTTTTATCTTCATTCGCTCATGGTTCATTTAGTTAAAATTATAGAATTATATTATGCTACAATTGTTGAGATTGATTGCTTCCATCTTTAGTCACAAGTGTGTTGTCCACCAGATTGCCAATCAAATCCGGATCATAAATGCTTTTTGCACAAGCTTCTTTGGTTGAATGAAGGTTTCTATATAAACTTCCTAAGGTAGAAATTTCAGTTGGATTTTCCATTGGCACCTAGAGCACTTTCTTGGTATGTTCCTTTTGACATGTTTATTGCAGGTAACTAGAACAAATGAGTTTGATAGGCAGGCATACCGCTCCAGGTTAATGGAGCTTGTGTAAAATGACAAAGGAGATAGCTTTCACTGATTCATCAATCAAAGCATATGTGTGAAGAGTTAGTTAGCTTCCCAGCAAAGGATTATTGGGTAACGAGAGCAAACCCCACTCCCAAACAATCAACAGGCACATTTATCTATTTATAGAGAGAGAGGAAAAAGTTAATAACAGAGAAGTATGGAACTGCAGAAATTAATCGTAATCATGAGACATAGGAGAATGTAAAACTAGTTCAGGGAGCGAGACAGGAAGTGAGGGAGCTTCAGAACTTAGTGTCCAATAGATAGGTTTTTCAATTTCAAAGAACATTCAATATAATGATGGGAATCAGTATTTACTGACCAGTAATTCACAAGGCCAATTTTACAAAACCAAAAACTTTCTACATATAACCCTACATGGGATTTAAGCCCATATATCAGGAAAATCCACGACATTGGAAAAATAGCCGTACCACCCTTGCAATAGCTCTTTTTATAACATGCAAGCATGAATTTTAGGAAATTAAAAAAGTACACGGTATTAAATTCCCCGTCTGAACTCCAAAACCGAACAAAATTTACATAAGCAATCTAAAAAATGCGAAACCAACATGAAATCTTCAATACCAAGTTCCTACCTGGGCTGTCATCCAGAAATTTAATAGTAATCCAGAAATTTAATATTGTTCTCTCTTTCAAGAATTCAAACTGAAAACCCCACATCAATTTAAATTATCAAACCTATCGATCCAAAAAAATTAACAAAAAAAACCCTTCTTCCAACCGAACGAAAAAGGAAAAACCAGATCAACCATGGATCATAATAAAGTTTTTAAACCTGAAAAACTGTTCCTCTAGTAAGAAGATCAAACCCGAAAAAACAGTCGTATAATTTGAATTGCACATTAAAGTGATACAGAATAAAGATGGAATTACCTGCAGGAGTCTTCTTTTTCCCGAATAGAAAGCTCATATTGAAATCCTTCAAATTGCAGAGTAACCGAACGATTTTGAACTTTTCCCCTCTTTGACTTGGATCTTATACTGATTATGGTGCAAACCAATGATGATGAGAACACCAAGGTTTGGATCAAGCTGCCTATTTCTGGATGAACTTTTGGCGGATTGGGCTACCCAGCGTGCTACAGAAAACTTCCGATCAAAGTTACATGGAACTAGTTTTTGTTTATATGTTATGAATATTAATATAACCTGAAAGATAAAGCGCGTCTATAAAAAAACTCTAATTTGCACGCGTTAGGTATTGCCGCATATATTTATCTCAAAAATGTTGGAAAGATATCAATCTCTACGTTTTTTCCTTGAATTTGTCATATATTATATATTTTATTATTTTTCATAATTGTTTTTTAAGTTAATTAATAATAAATCATTTTAATTTAATTCTATTATATTAAATTAAAAATAAAAATAAAAAATAGATTTCAAAGTCTATTATATATTTAAAATATGTCAATTTTACAATATCTTTCTTTTACTAAGTAGAAACATTGCACTATAACAATGAAATTTTCTATTACTTTTATTAGTATCTCACACTATTACACTCACTCTTCCTACTCCTTATTTATCAGTAGAGTTACCTCTTTTAACATAAAACCTCTTTATTTCAACATTTTTTCAATAAAAAGCAAGAAGTGTGCATGTACATAACTTTCACTAAATATCATCATGCATTTGTAGAAACAACCTCCTAAATAAACATTATATCACATCGACGAGCCAACACCCATTGGGATATATATACACCTAAAAAAAGGTCGTTTGGGCATTTATTGATTGTAAAATTGCATTCTTCTAGGGTGCTTGTGTGCTTGTCAATTATTAGCTTAGATTAGACTCTATTGACTCGTTTTTCTATGTTTTTTTTGTTGTTGTTTCTCATCATGTTCCCCTTCTTTTCTCCCCTCTATCTCCTCCTTTCTCCTCCCTCCCTTTTCCCTATGTTTATGGTATCTTTCATAGAAACGTACAATATACATTTTTAGGGGTGGGCCCTTCTCAACTCAGTTTTGCATCCCTATGGAGTTGTGGGTTGTGTCTTGTTAATTTTTATAAGCAATGTGCATCAACTTGTGTGCTAATAGGCTCTTAATTGATTTCAAGAGGTTTATAAAATCATAGGTGCATCGATGCATTTAGGACATCTAAGAAGTGAACGATAGCAATAAGCAATGTAAACATTTAAAGAAGGCATTCATTAATCTAAATAAATATAGAGAACATTTACTACTACAACATTCTAGAAGAAATCACATTGGAATGTCTAGTCAAATTGCATTTTACTTAACATATTGTTGGGCCCCTATTTCGTTAAGTATGGGATTCGTGCCAACACAACAAAGATCTTGATGCGAGGTAATCACTTGGGTGATGATTGTTACTATTGGCATCTTAGCGCCAGTTGGAGGAACCAATGCAGATCTTGCGCTAACTGGCAAGCAATTAACTAGTGCTCAGATCTTTAGGGCATCTTCTAAGAGTGACAACATGTGGCGATCGCAGTGCAAAGGGTGCAAGGTGATGGAGCGGGTGGAATGATCAATAAAGGCTCCAACTCAGCACCCAGCATGCACTTTCCATTCTGGCAAGGAGATGCTCCTGTGTGTTATAAAAGGGAGCTCGATCCAACAAAGCGATGATGTGACATTAATGCAACGAAGCTCTAAAGAAATGGTTGTGCAAGTGATGGACGTTATTAGTATTAAGAATAGCTTAAACGCCATTAGGGCCCAGCTTGTATATGCCCAAGCTCACCTGTGAGCCTCTAGGGCATTAATTAGCTTGAGTGAGTGTTTACTCTATTTCAGTTACTATGGACTTTATTCTATTTAATTTGATCTTTAAGCAATGACAAAAGATGGTTATGGTATACATGATGTTATTTGGTTTATGAATCTTTACATTGTTATTTGATTGTGATTAGAATGTTGTAAGTTCACGTCAATTATGTTAAGTAATGTGTATGCAAGCTTCGAGCTTATGCCATTAATGGTGTCCCTGTGTTAATTGGTGACATCAACATATCTTGATGGAATAGCCTAAGTATAGAAAGATCATGCACCAAGTGTTGATATCCTTGTTAGGAAGTACAAGCCTAAGCATGAAAACTTGATCTAAAGCATCCCCTTGACCCATATAGCGCCTCTATGACATTAGATTGAGTTAATAAAGGCTTGTGCCCTTATGACTAGAACTAGTTCCCCAAATCGGCTTATGCCTATAGATCATTAGGCTTAGCCTAGACAAGGCTTGTGCTAATGAATCTACTAGAGCCTTCTCTCAGATGACAAAATCCCTTAAGTGAAATCTTGCACCATGACACAATTAGCCCAACGTAGGCCCCAGTTCTTTCTTTGTTGTGCTTCAGGTGAGTGCATAAGGCTTACACCTTATGTGAATTGATGCTAGTGTAGTCAAGTGATAAATGTTGAGTGTTATGGAAATATAACATGTTTGTGCCCAATTGTAATGAGTCTAGAACTAACTTGGACAACTAAATGAGGCCTGATTTGATAAATTGACCCCCTTTTTTATAACATTTTGGTTCGATTGCCAGGACCCATGTTGAATTTTGTTATTGTAATGGTGTGATAGAACAATGCTCTGACTCTCCCTTAAAAACATTGAGCACTACTTACAATAGGTGGAAGGCAACTTTGCATTGAAGCATCCAACCTATAGAGGACAAAAGCCAAAAAAGTGGGTTCAAAATAACCTGCATAATGCCCTATATGAGGTCTTTTTCTACAAACTACTTGAGCATGTGTATCGATAGTTGGCTGCCTATGCGACCCACATAATATGAAGTTATGGACAACACCTTGAGTGGATGAAGGAGTGCTTAGAGAGGCTTGAGACCCTATATGCCACTTGGACTAGGGTAGTAGACAAATGGTGGCAAGGAGCATTGAATAGTTACATGCTTGAGTTTGTTGTTTTGACATACTCTTGCCCTAAGAAAACAGAGTATCATTTTTTATGCGAACCTAGAGGCACATTTGTGAAAGAGTTTGATGTAGAGCTCAAGAAGATAATGGTGGATTATGGCTTTGAAACTTTGAGAATAGAAGGCAAAAGTCCTTTCATGTATGATCAAGTGTAAATGGGGAGAAGGGGATGTGTAGCTAAGGCGTAATGGAAGGGGATGAGCAAATTGACACTTGAGAGCCCAGAAGATAGACTTATAACAAAAGACGATGCAAGATGATGGAATATTTAGAACTTGGAAGTGTTGAGAGAACCTGTAGTGAGTGAGGAGGGCATGGGGAAGGATCTCTTGAAATATAGTAGAACGAGGAGATAACAATGAAGCAATGGATCAAACTCAATAATCGATGGGTGTAGAATGCACTGGGTTCCTACAAAATTTAATGACTGAAGATGCACCCGATGCACCTATCCCCTTTGAACCTATGATGCAAGATCATGCACTGGATCCCCCACTTGAATAAAAAATGAGATTATAATTGACCTTGTTGTTGACATAGATTTTGGACGTTTTGCAAACTTAGAGTATAATTGTGATTAAACAAGTTATTCCCTATTGGGATTTAAATGAGAATGAATCTAGACCATTCGGCACTAGCTCACCAAAATAGAATGTGAGTGCAAGCATATTGGCTCAACCAATGTTAGATATGCAGATTGGGTAACAGATAGTAGGAAGTGGTCCGAAGCCACAAGTCAGTTGTATAACACCATCGACATCATTGGTGCCAACAATAAAAATGGGGTTAATGCCTAACCCAATGGCTGGAGTCATTAGAGTACCTCTACCTAAATAGATGCCAGGAAGACAAGTGCTTTAGATGCCATTTGTGCCCCCACAATAAATATATTACAAAATGGTCATGCACTTTCTAGAGTACCATGGAGTGGAAAATGCCATAGAGCATGTGCTAAAGTGTGAACTACAATGGCATGTTCAAGGCATCACCCAATCAGAGTGCAAGGCAACCTAGTTCGTAACCACTTTATTAGATCATGCCCATACCTGGTATAGGAAAATTTAACCTAGCTATCCTATGGTAGATTATGACACTCTGAAGGAGGCATTCCTGAAGGAATTTGACATATTAGAGTTTGAATAGTAGAGCATCACCACGCTCAAGGAGATTACCCAAGGACTCTCAGAGAGCATATGCCTATATGATTCAAGGTTCAAGACTCTCCTTTCCAAGATTCCTTATGACATTCACCCCTCTTAGCATGTGCAATGGTTCATTAGAGGGTTGTTAGTGACATTCAGAAGAGCACTTTCCATGAAGACCTTTATAGACCCTTGTGAAGCACTTGAAGCCACATTAAGAACTGAGGTAGTCAGAAGCACTGATACTGGGATTAACCCATTCATGGAGGCACAAATTGCATCCATGGCCTCCCAACTCCAAAAACTAACTACTAGTTCATCGCAACACGTACAGAGCATATTATGGTGCACTGATTATGAAGCAGAAGGCCATAACAGGAATAACTATGCTCAAAAGAATGTGTGCACATTGCTTTTAAGCTATGCATTTTGTAGAGAGGCACATAATGTTCACAATTACCCATTGTTGCAATGTGCCAGCAAGATTAACACAACAATTTATTGTTAGTTATACAACTCCTACACCCATATAATAGTTGATTATCAGATGATTGATGAGATGCATGAGAACATGGAGAGGAGCGTGAGGCAAGCCACTGCATCATTCAGAGGGCAAGCTAACCAATGGAATAAAGGTTATGGCTAACAGAATACGAGCTTTGGGATGTAACAAGGTGATAGAAGATGAGGTGGAGGATGTGGTGGTGGAAGGTTCCCACCTCACTCATGTTACAAGTTTGGCTCGATAGAGCACTATTAGTGCAATTGTCCTACACATCCAACATAGGTATTGTCAAAGATTTCATAAGGTTGAATAAATCCCTAAATTGTACAAAAAACTAACCCAAGGCAGGCTTGACATAGATAAAGGTGCAGGGATGATCAGGGACGAGTTAAAAGTGGAGAAGTGGACTCTAAAGGCACAACCAAACTGCATAGAGATAATTAAAGTGCAGGTGACTACTCATAGTGGATTCACCATTCAACCACCAATTACACCAACACCTAAGTTATGCTTAGAATATGGGGAAAAGAGCCAAACTAAGTGCATAACATGACTTGAACCCAAATTTGTTTCTTACCCACACCCTATGCACCAAAAATATGTTTTACAGTAGGCCATGAGCATCATTTAAAACCTACAAGGAGAGCTCCAGTTGGCATGAGATCTAAAAGCGTAAGCTACTACCTCCCACAAGAAGCAAGATAGCTAGGAGGCTGAGATATAAGAGCTAACAGAGATCTTGCACCTCCTAAAAATGAAAGCAATACTGCCCCTATTATAAAATTTACTCTTAGATCATACATGGCAAAAGTTGATTGAAGTCACCATGCACACATGGAAAGGGCATGAGAAGTTAAGCATACACAAAATTTGGAGTACAATCAAGAACTCTTTGTGAATTCCACCATTGATGGATGGTTTGTATGTAAGGTCCTTGTGGACACAGGCATTAAGGTCAATATCTTGACCAAGAATGCATGGGAGAAGATGGGTAGGCCAACTTTAAGGCCTTCCCCTCATGTGCTTTTCATGGCTAACAAGACTCGAGTGTAGCTAATCAAAATTATGAAGAGCATAGTTGTAGATATCATGGGCATCAAGTTCTGCACTAACTTCAAAGTGATTGAGTTAGCTGAATAAGACAATTATCTAGTGCTTCAAGAAGGCCATGGTGTTATGTGAACAACACATATATGTGCTTTAAGAGATGCTACATGAATTTTTAAAATGGAAAGGAGAGGGTAGTTATCCCCCTCTCAAGTGACCAAGGACCCCCTATGTAGAAAGTGTTAACCTTGAGGATGAGATCAACCACATATACAACATCATGGTGCAAAGCACCAAGACTCTCAACCCTAATGATCAAGAAGTGTTTTCCTGAGAAGATAAATAATCAACCTTGGATACCAATGACATTTCCTATGACCGATAGGTTGAGGATATGAAACCACTAGTCAAAGGTATCACTTAGTGCATGTAAAGGCACCGAAAATAGTTAAGACATGATGGGTCCAGATTGATCGCACTTCAAAAAGATGGGTCCCTTGCGCTAGGAAGAAAGGAAAGAGAGTGTTTCACCTAAGCAAAGGTAAACTTGCAATGCTCCCAATATATGAGGGGAGAAATCCTATGGAAGTGTATGTCCAAGGTGGGACCATGGTGGCATGTTTTAGGGGCTTAGGGAGCTCCAAGGATGTGGGGAACACATTTCTCATGTAGTCCACATGCAAGTGGAATATTATTAAATATTTATTTAATAATTTCCATGTGACTTCCTCATTTATTGGAAGTGGGATTAATTTATTTATTTTTAGGGAATTAACTATTATATTTATTTATTTCTATATGACTTCCTTTTTTATTGGAAGTGGGATTGATTTCCTTATTTTTAGGGATATTGGTTGTTCTTTGGAAAATTTCATGCCTTCCTTGTTACAAGGAGTTCATTGTGATCACATGATTGTTGGAAAATGTGCCTTGCAAGGTGGAGACCCAATCTTGGCACATTCCTTCATGGATGAGCTTGCTTAGGTGGAGGAGGGTTGTCACATGTTGGATAATGCATATCTTGGATAAGCATTGCACATTTCTCCTCCTTTTGTGGATTTTCCTTCATTTGCTATATATACAAGGTGTGGTGTGGCCTTTAGAGGTTGATGGTTTATTTACAGGGTGTAGCTTTAAGGATTAGAGTCAAAGTGCAGGTGTTCATTACAGGGTGTGGTTTAGCAACTTGTGAGATACAACATTGTGTAGGTGTTGGTGAAAGTGCTGCTATTTGTGTAACATTTTCTACAAGATATTTTTATATCTCTATGAGATTTCATTGTAGTCTTGGCATTTAGATTACTATTTTTATTTCAGAACTTTCATTGGTAGATGTAGCCCACATTGGGTGAACCACATTAAATCTATGTTATTATCTTATTCTCTCATTTATGCTTTGATAATAATGGTGAATTAAGGAATGTTTCCATGATGCATGTTATTGCATAGATTTAGATCTGGTTTATGTTAATAGTAAATCTAGTTTAAAATTTTTTTATTCATAATAGATCACACTTCAAAAAGATGGGTCCCTTGTGTCAGGATCTTGCTCCACCAATAGAGCACATATATGATTACTTCTTGTATTAGCAACTAAACACAGAATTTAACCAGAATCAATAAGTAACTAGAAATATGAAACAACACAGGAATTGAGAGACAATACACAATTGTATTAATAATCACTCAGAAGAATATACAATAAGGAAGATGCCACTTCTTCATCCACCTCAAAGGCTCGCCACACCTCAAGACCTTCTTCTCTCTCTCTCTCGGTCCCAACAATCAACTCCAATACAGAATTGATGTTCACCTCTCCAACTAGTCAGTAACACGCTGCCAGTACGTCAAGCACACAATCGTACTCCAAGTAGATCTCCTGCTCTCTGCTGCTACCTGCAAATCACTAGACCTTACTCACCATTGTAGATCTTCAAAAGAAGCCATGCTATCCTGCTGACTAAGATCATACAAATATGAAGAACCCTGTTGATTCTCCAATCTAGTACCCACCTTGGTACTGTGGCACTAGGAGGAACACACCATTGCTCTCCTCTCTCAGAAGGAGCTTATTGCTCTCTTACTCTCTAGCTACAAGTTTACAATACAACCCATGAGTCCATATATAGATCTCATGCTTACAATAATTAGACTATCTTAATTACAATAATTAGATGCGCAACTCAAGACTACAACTAACCTCTAACATGCAAACTAACAGTCCAAAAATAGACTCTCTGGAATCAACATGCAAACTGCATGTTCATGTACAGGCTACCGACGTCGGCTTTTCCATGACCGATGTTGGCCGACTGGTAACCGACGCCGGTTGGCTCTTCACTGCTATCTGACCGACGTCAGCTGATCAGACTGACATCGGTTTCACTACAACTGATTTTGCAACTCTCCGCAACCTCTGCAAGCTCTGTGACTTCTCCTGTTTGCATCTTGGTGAAGCTTTTAGCTCCACAACCTAACAATCTCCCACTTGGAGATAAATAGCTGCACCTGTACCTGTACCTGTACACCGTCTAAATTATTCCTTGGCTTGTATTCCTCTTCAAGATCAATCCTGAAGACCAACCACCACACAACCTGTGATGCTACCCCTGTCATTCAAGTAACCTACCATATCCGAACCTACATATCCATGTAGTGAAGACCTTGACCCTGCATAACAAGAATTCCTGCTATTGATCCCTCTTAGATACCTGAGAATCCACTGAACTGCCCTCCAGTACTCCTTCCCCAAATTGGCTCCATACTTTCTGACAACCCCCACTGCTTGGGAAAATATAGGTCTACACTAGACCTCATGTGATTTCGAACCCTATTTTAAGCTCAGCTTAAACTGTCCAGCACTTGGTGTGCTTTCTGATTCTGCATCCTGCATCATGAACCCTGCCAAAACCATCTTCACATCAGCTCTCACTGGAGATAAAATCTCCATACTCTTATGCCAAAGAATTTTGCTGCTCCAAATTCTTCATGACACACCTCTGAACTAACCTTACCTTTAGCTCAACAAAACCCTGTATGCACAAACCTACTAGCAAATCACCCACATACAGTAACAAAATAATGTTGCAATCATTATCCACCTGGTAAGATAAACACAATAGTTACACTGACGTTGACTAAAGCCATGCTTAGTCATCCACCTGTCAAACCTGTACCACTGTCTTGCAGCTTCCTCAAGACCATATACCTTGGCCTTCCATCTCACGTATCCATCCACTCTCTTCTTTAACTTGGGAATCCATTCCGTCTCTCAGTGCTTTCTTCTAGCTGACAACTCTACTAATGAACACCTATTTGGTTCTTCTCCAAGGACTCGCACTCCTCATCCATGCCAAGCTCCCACTGTATCTGGATTCTACCTGCATTGCCTCTTCGCATCTTCCTAGTTCTTGGCCATCAATAAGCAATATAAAGAAGGTGAACAACAAATATGAGGTTCACTTACCCTTTCTGACCTTCATATGAGCGTTTGAGACCTGTTGATAGCTTGATGTCCGCCCAATATCCATTCTAGTGACTGATCTCAGCCATCTCACAGTCTACTCCCGACAGATGTTGGTTCCCTGCACTGACCCTGACTGCCGACGTCGTTTCCCTAGCCGATGCCGGTATCCTTTCTACCGACGTCAGTTCCTTCATGACCAACATCGGTCTTCCTTCTACCGACATCGATTACTGTTTGACCGATGCCATTACCTGTGTTCACCTGTGAGTGATAACTTTTTACCCGCGAGCTCTCTGTGGATCAAAATCCTATTCAAATCAACACAGCCCTGCTCAGAATAATTTAGTCTCCTCACCTGATCTCTGTCTGTCATCTCCTCCATGAACACCAAGGCTTTCTAGTTCTTTAGCTTGTCAAAAACATCTATCTTCCGCTTGAGAACCTGCATTCCCCTCCTACATATGTGACCAAGCCCATGAAGCCACATCTCTGCAATAGAAGGTGAATCAGTAATATAAGTAGATAGATAAAGGATACCTACTTTCTTACCACCATCTAATTCAAGTGCATCTGTTGTGAGAGTTACAGTGCATCTCCCATCACCCAAATTTCCTAAAGAAATTAGACTCATCTCCAAGACTGGTACCTGCATGACTTCCTTCAACCACTGTGTGTCATCCGTCTACAATTTCAGCTTCACTTCCCCTTCGTCAATAATCTGAAAAGGCTCTCCAACCCATAAATAAATCTCTCCAAAGTCTCCAAAGACATACCCATGAAAAGATGCTCTATTTCAGGCTGCATGGAAAGAGACAAAAGAATCTGTAAACAAAGATTTTGCTTTATCTAGAGCAACCTGTGCAATGACCCCTGCAACATCTGCTTCTACACGCTGATCTTCTACCGACCAACAATCTCCTTTTACCTGCTCTTTCTTTCCATCAATCAGACCATTCATGCTATTCAGTTTCTCCATTCGTAGCTTACTTTCTTCTGCCATTGCTATACTCCCACTCAATCTGAAACCCCTGTGAGTGACCTGTAATCAAAAACACTACCAGATCTGAACCACCTGTTAGTCAACCCAACCAAAAGCTCTGATACCACTTGTCAGGATCTTGCTCCACCAATTGAGCACATATATGATTACTTCTTGTATTAGCAACTAAACACAGAATTTAACCAGAATCAATAAGTAACTAGAAATATGAAACAACACAGGAATTGAGAGATAATACACAATTGTATTAATAATCACTCAGAAGAATATACAATAAGGAAGATGCCACTTCTTCCTCCACCTCAAAGGCTCGCCACACCTCAAGACCTTCTTCTCTCTCTCTCTCTCGGTCCCAACAATCAACTCCAATACATAATTGATGTTCACCTCTCCAACTAGTCAGTAACACACTGCCAATACGTCAAGCACACAATCATACTCCAAGTAGATCTCCTGCTCTTTGCTGCTACCTGCAAATCACTAGACCTTACTCACCATTGTAGATCTCCAAAAGAAGCCATGCTATCTTGCTAACTAAGATCATACAAATATGAAGAACCCTGCTGATTCTCCAATCCAGTACCCACCTTGGTATTGTGGCACTAGGAGGAACACACCATTGCTCTCCTCTCTCAGAAGGAGCTTATTACTCTCTTACTCTCTAGCTACAAGTTTACAATATAGCCCATGAGTCCATATATAGATCTCATGCTTACAATAATTAGACTATCTTAATTACAATAATTAGATGCACAACTCAAGACTACAACTAGCCTCTAACATGCAAACTAACAGTCCAAAAATAGACTCTCCAGAATTGACATGCAAACTGCATGTTCACGTATAGGCTGCCGACGTCAGCTTTTCCATGACCGATGTTGGCCGACTGGTAACCGACGCCGGTTGGTTCTTCGCTGCTATCTGACCGACATCGGCTGATCAGACTGATGTCAGTTTCCCTGCAATTGATTTTGCAACTCTCTACAACCTCCGCAAGCTCCGTGACTTCTTCTGTTTGCATCATGGTGAAGCTTTTAGCTCCACAACCTAACACCTTGCATTAAAAAGAAAGGAAAGATAGTGTTTCACCTGAGAAAAGGTAAACTTACGATGCTCCCAATATATGAGGGGAGAAATCCTATAGTAGTGTATGTTTGTGACCTTGAATCATGTATCCCAAAAGAAGTAGATAAAATGGGTGCACTAGTGTATACATTAAGGAGCACTAACACTCATTGGTGGGCAGTGCAAAGGCCTAGCTTGCCAACTTTTCAAGATGTTAAAGCAACCATCTACACTAGATTTGGAAAAAGTAATGAGGACCTAGACATCTTTGCCTACCCTGATGAATCTAACCTTGTAGCACATGTGCACTTATGTGAAGAAACATGGACTATATGTGGTGAGAACATCCTAAATAACCTATGGGTGCACACCTTCTATAGGACCTTGAATATGTGGGCACAAGCATGGTACATTGTTAATGAGATGCATTGTGAGACAACCAATTGGGATGCACTTAAGGATTGGTTCATGCAAACCTTCTCCTTTTCTTCATAAAACCTATAATTGATCGAGCCACTATAAATAGTTCACATGGTAGTGTTTTAGAACACTGTAATCCTAGAGGAGTGCCTAAAAGACATGTTTAGGGAAAAAGGATTGGTGCTTCCAACATTATTTGAAGAGAAAGCACTCAATAGTGACTCGAGTGAAGAATATGATGATACCTGGAAGGTGCACAACTAGAGAAACTTGACAGACAAAAGGAATCTAGTGCACCAAGTGGAAGATAACACCCCTGATGAAGAAGATCTTACTCATCTTCACATATAAACAATTGAGGGTAGTAGGCAAGTTGAGGATTTGCATCAAGAGAGGAATGATTCCTACCATGCACTACTCAAAACTACCAAGGTAGATATCAACTTAGAAGGGGAACCAAAGATGGCTAGTCTATGTGTATATTGGTTTGACATAGAGCTGACATGAATTATGGATCTCTTGAAAGATTTCCAAGACTTGTTCTCTTGGAATTACTGAGATATGAAGGGCACCCACCCATCCCTTAATAAGATGAGCATAAATCTATTTGATGGCACAAGACCTATTGAGAATCACCCTTATAGAATGAACCCTAATCTTCATGCCAAGGTCAAAATGGAGATTGATGGTATGCTAGCTGTAGGCATCATCTACCCTATGCAAGAATTTGAATGGGTGAGCCCCATGGTTATTAACATCAAGAAAGATGGGGGCATCCATATTTACATTGATTATAAATTATTGAATGATACTTGTCTCACTGACCCCTTTCCAAATCCATTCACCAATGAAGGCTTGGATAGCATCATAGGCTGTGAAATATACACTTTCACTGATGACTTCTTGGGATACCATCAAGTCTAGATTAAGGCAGAAGATAAGCTTAAAATAACCTTTTGTGATAGAATGGGGTTGTTTCAAATATAATGTGATGCCCTTTGGACTCAAGAATGCACCAACCATGTTCTTCAGAGTGGTGATCACCATATTTAAGTAATTCATTCATAAGTTCCTCCAAGTGTATTTAAATGACTGGACTGTATATGGGATAGTGATAGACCATTATGACAACTTGCACCTCATGTTTGAGAGGTGCAGGTAGTTGTAGATATCCTTGAACCTCAATAAGTGCATCTTTGTGACACCATTCAACACCTTGATTGGGCACATTGTCTTTAAAGATGGTTTTCTCTTCAATCCCATGAAGATTACAATTATCCTACAACTCTAGACCCCTTTAATGTAGAAAGATGTTCACACCTTTCTTGGCCATTATGGCTACTATAGGAAATTCATAAGGATCTATACAAAGATTACAGTGCTGCTAGAGGAGCTCTTGTGCAAGGATGTCCCTTTTTATTGGGGTATATTATAAGAAGATGCCTTTGAAACTCTAAAGCTTAAATTAGCTAGCACATTGATATTACAATTTCCCAACTGGACAACTCAATTACATGTCCACATCAATGCATCTAAATTTGTAATTGGTTTCATTTTGGTGCAACCAGGCGAAGTCAAAATGGATCATCCCATCTCCTTCGAAAGTAGGAAACTAACCCAGGCAGAGCATAACTATATGATAACTAAGTACAAGGCACTTTTAATGGTTTATGCCTTACAAAAGTTTAGGCAATACTTGTTGGTGACCCCATTGAAATTCTTCACTTATCATAAGGAACTTAAGTACCTTGTGAACAAGCTTGTTCTCCATAGGCACATTTGTAGATGGATATTCATATTTCAATAATTATAGTTCTCAATTGTGGTAAATCTTAGAAAATAGAACTTGAGCCCAGACTATTTGTCTGCATCAGCTCTATAGGGTCTAGTGCATCCTTGAGGACTTGGTGGAGATCACCACTTTTATAACATTTGGGTCTACACCCTAGACTATGATAACTAGAGATAAAAATTAGCTCATGGTTTACATCACCCCCTTTCAAATCATTAGTGGGGAACTGTATAAATTGAGCCATGATGAAGTCCTATGTCGATGTGTATTGGAACATGAAAGGTACTCTATCTTACAAAAGGTGCATGAGGGGATAGTAAGAGGCCACTACATTAGAGACACTACAATGTGTAAGGTGTCGCAATCAAGTTTATGGTGGCCAAGTCTAATCCAATATAGAAAAGAGTACATCAAGGCATGTGACATCTACCAGTGCATAGGAAAACCAAACCATTGGGATGAGACACCACTCATTCCCATTCTTGCTCAGGTGCCATTTGAAAAATGGGCCATTGAATTTGTTAGGTCAATCACTCCCACTGCAAGGTACACATGCACATAATATATTTTGGCGATCATAGATTACTTCACTAAGTGGGCCAAGGCAACACCAACCAAAGACTACAAAATGGCCAATGCCATAAGGTTTATATGGGAGAACATCATTAGTCTCTATGGGTGCCCACTTATTTTGACTAGCGATAGAGGCATGCACTTCATCAATAAAACTGTGTAGATCTTGCTAACAGAATATATAGTGGCACACCATAAGACAACCCCTTATCATCCCCAAGTGAATGGCACTATTAAAGATTTCAATAATATATTAGGGATGTGCCTCAAAAAGATATGTGATGTGAGTCAAAAATATTGGGATGATTGTATGTTACCAGTACTATGGGCCTATCGCATTACCTACAAGCACCTAAACAAGGCTACATCATTCCAATTGGTGTTTGGCATAGAGGCTATTTTATTGATGGATTTCATGGTTCCCTCATTATTTATTACATGTATTAGTCATTTGGATGACCAAGCATCTTTGAGTGCATAGTTGGAAGACTTGGAGCACTTGGACAAGACACGTGCCCAAACAAGATGGAGCCAACAAATATAAAAAGCATGTTAAAATTTATGGCATTATAAGCACATCAAGCACAAGGTATTGACTGAAGGAACATTGGTATTACTCTATGAATCCAAGTACCTCAAGCACCTGAGAAAGTCACAGATTAGGTAGATAGGTCCTTACATTATCCATAACATATTGAATATTGGTGCATGTAAGCTAGGCACCTGAGCAAGTTACAAATTAGGTAGATAGGTCCTTACATTATCCATAACATATTGAATATTGGTGCATGCAAGCTATGCATGTTGATGGGTGAAATGCTCCCTAGGAATTTAAACGATAACTGATTTAAGACTTATAGACATTAGGATGACACTTATGCCATTAGACACCAAATTTTTGATCACAATTCAATTATGTTATGATGACTAGAATAAAGTTTGGCACAATCCAAATGTTTCTTTATGTTTTGTGTTGATTTTGTGTTATTTCTTGTAATAAGTGAATAAGCAAGGCACTTTTAGGCCCACAAGAGAACTCTTCTAGTGATTCTAAGCATGACTCTAACTGGGTGAGTTGAGAATGATTGCTTTCTAAGCACGTGAGGCTAGACATCTAAGTTTTTAGGCATGTGGAGTTTGTCAGACTTTGAAGATTTGGGAGTGCCAAGTGACAAAGGGAGGCACATACGATGTTAGTGCACAAGAGATGAAAGGGAGGCACATGAGATGCTAAATGCATAAGAAATTTTGATAATGAAGCATTGGAGGACCAGTACGGGAATTTATATGGGGTAGGTAGGCCAAAGCAAGAGATAGAAGTGTAGAGAAATTGACCAAGGAATGGAAGAGTGCTTGAAAGGAAGTGTAATAAGAAGAGGACATGGAACTAAGGAGATTGAATCACGTGCATGTGAAGCACTATGCCTAGGTTGCCATAAGAAGGGTGAAGGTCATGCCAAGGTGAATGAAGTGCAAAAAGAATAACATCAAGACAAGATGAGATCCACCCAATGGTAGGAGGGAAGTGATCATTTTAATCACTGGTCACTTCATCAAAAAATCCATTAAGAGAAATTAATGTGGTGATGGTGGAGGCACAAAGATATGAAATAAATGTGAATGTGGTGGTGAATTTTTGAAGTATTTCATGGGTTTTAGTGGATTTCAATAAATCCATGTGCTGCCATGCCATTACTCACATTTTATTAAGATGGTCACTAAAATTAAGGTATAAAGGGGTGAATGACCAATTATTGTAGGTTACAGACCTTATGCAGACTTGAACATAGAACTAGAGTCAAACTAGATCTGAAGTGAGAAAATGCTACCATAGAAGAACCTAAGCACCCATAGTAGCCAAACAAGAATGATTGAAAGGAGAAATGAATTACATTCCCATTGAGATTGGAAAAGAGGCATGTGGCAAGGGAATTATAAGAGAACCAGGTAGAAGAGATCTAGAGTGACATCGAGGCCACCATTAATGATGTTTGAAGCTTGAAGAGCTAAATTCATAGTAAAAAATACCATGATTATGAAAAAGCATGAAGAAACATTACATGCTTCAGAAAGATCAATAGGCTATGATTCAACACTATCCAATTTAAAATGGGAAAGAAACATCTAAATTCTTATCTATCAAAGGTGTAGAAGGAAGCCAAGAGGGCATAGATGGTAGAAGAGATAGCCATTGTGAAGAATAAGTCATAATAGATTGAAGGAGTTAGTGTCTCTAAGGTTGACCCTAAGGTGCTTGCCAAGATGTCATATAGAGAAATTTAGTTTCCTCTAGAGGTCATAACAGGTAAAACTTGGGTATCTTTTATGCACACATACAATTTAAAAGAATACAACCATAACACATTGAGTAATGCATAAAAGTTCAACCAAGACTGAGTGGTTGATACAAGATCAAAGATAGAGGCAGGTGTGATGTTGTTTGACATCTCCATCTAAGATAGGCTTGTGACCATTGATGCAACCCAACAGTATGAGTTGTCATGTTTTTGGCAAGATGGAAGAACTCATGAAATTCCTCCTCATGCATCCATGGGGATCAATTCTAATTTGTAAGGAGGCACATATAAATATTGACACACCTCATTAATAGAATCACCAAACTCTTAGGCTCAAGCATAAACATCTACCTGATGATGGAGGATGATGCAAAAGTGTAAAAGGTTGTGAAAATCCTTAGTTATTACAAGGTAGGTTTTACCTTCCCAATTAAAGACATAAATGACCTTCATATGAGGGTAGCAGTGCACCTCATAAGATCCAAGCTTTGCCTTAGCGAAATATGGATATACATCAATAAAACCTACTTGTGCATCATCTACCACATGGCATAAGGGGTCAAGTTCAACATTTCTAAATTCATTGTTAAAGAGATGGTGAAGAATGTGTTATAATATGACAAGGTGAAAGAGACCTTTAGGTGGGGGTCAATGTCGATTCTGATAATGATGGAGAAGATCGACATGCCCAATGGTGATGAAGATAATATTTGGGTCTTCTTAGTGTACAAGGACTCCTCGTTACTGAATTACTAAGACCTCACCTTCCCACCCTCCTTTTACCAAAAATATAAGACATGAGTGCTAAGGTGGTGCACTTAATACATTGAGGCATTTAAGATTGAATGGCACATATCACATGAGTTCACCCAACATATGTTTGAAATGGTGACCTTCACCATCATGTAACATTTCTATGTAGTACACCTGGAACTCATAGATGATAGCCTATCTGGCTGGCTCAAACTCCCTTAGGTATTTTCCAAAAAATATTTTAGGGAGGCACTAAGGAGGATTCCCAATGTGTAGTAACTAGATATCCCATTAAAGGCCATAAAGCTAGAAAGGAGTAGGTTGAGGCACCAATATGTGCATCCAAGAGAGAAAGCCACAAAGGACGAGGGGGATGAATTCAACTGCATAGACCTCCATTCCCTCCATAAGGAAGTTATAAATGGGTGCATCTTCATGTTGTATTATAAGATGAAGCCATGAAATAAGGATGTAGTCCCTAAAAAAGATGATGATCACTCCCTCTAGATTAGTGACAAAGGGAAACTAGTGCCAAAAACATAGTAAAAGTCTCCCCAAAAGAAATGAGAAGAGACACTTGAAGAAATATAGGGAATCAAATTAAGGGTTGCCTCTAGTGAACAACCAACAACTCCAGTTCTAAAGAAGAAGTGTATAACCTTCATGCTAGAGACTATTTCCTCTTGCAAGAAGTGAAAAAAGAAAAAGTCCAAGGGACCCATTGTGCTCCCTACAATAACTCTAATAGAAATGGAGGTAGATGAGGCCCATGCGTGTGCAAAGAATGAAGAGATAGAGGAAGAGGTAGAATAATAAGTCACACAAACTTACATTATGCAAGAAGAATAATAGGGAGAGGAGCCTAACACTGAGGGTGTTCAAAGGGCCCTCCAAGGTGACACAACCATCACACTTAAATAAATAAAGAAGTTAGCTAGTGCCTCCAAAGAACCCTCCACATAGACTTCATAAATTGAGGAGGAAAAGAGAAGGTTGTGGAAGAAAATGGGACATAATAAAGAAGAAATCAAGATGGTGCTGACATTATAGAAGAGGAGGAAGGCCTAGAAGGAAGCTGCCATGTGTCAAGCAGAGATTAAGAAGGCTAAGGATAAGGAAGAGAAGGCTAAGAGAAAGAATAAAATGAATAAGGTTCCCACAAGCACATAACCAACTCTTGAGAAATCAAAGAAGGTGCCTAGCGCCCCCACTAGGATAGTAGATGAAGCTGTACGATAAGCACGTCTAAGTAGTGAAGGGGTACCTAAAAAAAAGGAAGGTGATACTAGAACCTTAAAAAAACAAATAGATACTAGAGAGAAACTCCAATAAGAATATGAACAATGAAAATTTAGAATGAATGGAATACACATGTAAGTGATCAATGACAAACCCCAAGAAGAGGAAGCAAATAAAGGAGAAACCTCTAAGGAAAATGTTGAAGAAAGAGATAACACTAGTGAAGAGGAAGAAGAGAAAATGGAGCTAGTCATCATTGAGGAAAAAGGCATGGAATTGAGAATCAGAGAGAAAGTGTAGAAGGGGTGCATGGATTAAGATTTATATATGTTTGAATACATGCCCCCTGAAGCTGCCACAACTAGGATGTACAAACAACTTACATTTGTGTTTGACAGCTACATGGATGAGCCTCACTTTGAGGCACCTTTAAAGACCATATTAGGTGAGGATGAACCTAAGGAGGGCCATGATTCCCTCATCATAAACCCCCATGCCATGAACCCAATCTGATCTAGGAATGTGCTTATCTAAATGACCATTGAAGTTGTGCAAAACAACATCATCAATGATGGTAGACCAAATAATGGAATAAACTTTGTAAGGATGTTGAAAATGAAGTGCAAGCCATGAAATTCAAATTGCATCAACTATGAAAGTGCATAAATATGGTTGAACCATACCTTTTGGTCGACATTGATACATTGAACCTCTAAAAGGTTGATAAAGTATGTGTGCTAGTGGAGAAGATGTTTCTGAGCTAAAACTAGAGTTGGTGAAGGAAGGAAAAGAAGACCTATGAACTGTGATACAAGAGCTATCTACTAAGCTCAAAGTGGTAGAGGACTTCTTTACAAAGATACAAGAAGGCACATATTTAGCTGACACCATCTTCATGAAATTTTCTAACCAAGCATCAATCATAGATGTGTGCCTCAAATAGATAACAGAGGAGATGATGATGAAAGTGTATTTTGCAATCAAATTAGAACACACAAATAATGGGAAAGGTTAATGAATTGATAACATAGATAAAGGACTAGGAATGAAACCTAGAAGTACTCTTTTGTACCTTACAAATTAAGGCTTGTGATCAAGGAATAATCCTGGATGGAGTGACAAAGGCCAAGACAAGTCTAGAAGCCTTTAGGAAAGAATTAAATAAGATAGATGTGATCACTCTTAGCACCACCTCCATGAAAATGGACAACATTGATAAATAAATCAAGCTTTCCATCAAGGTCTTTGAGGACTTTAGCACCAACTTAGGGAGAGCATGCCCAAATTTTGCACGTTAAAGGCTTTGACTGACTAGTCTGATGGTGGACTAACAGTTTTGTAAGGGGTAATGTTGGGCCCCTATTTTGTTAAGTATGGGATCCATGTTGGTATGATAGACATCTCAACACAAGTAAATCATTTGGGTGATTATTGTTATTTTTGTCATCTTAGTGCCAATTAGAGGAACCAATGTAGATCTTATGCCAATTGGTAGGCAGTTAACCAGTGCTTGGATCTTTAGGACATCTTCTAAGAGTGATAACACATGGTGACCACAACATGAAGGGTGCAAGGTGATGGAGTTGATGAAATGATCAATAAAGGCTCTAGCTCAACACTCAACATGTGCTCTTCACTCTGGCAAGGAGATTCTCCTGTGTGTTATAAAAGGGAGCTTGAGCTAGTAAAATGATGATATGACATGAATGTAGTGAAGTTATGAAGAAATTATTCTGTAAGTGATGGATGCCATTAGTATTAATAATATATTGGATGCCATTAGGGCCCAACTTATATATGCCCAAGCCTACCTGTGAACCTTTAAGCCATTAATTATCTTAAGTGAGTGTTTACTCTATTTCAATTACTATGGACTCTATTCTATTTAATTTGATCTTTAAGTAATGACAAAACATGGTTATGGTATACATGATGTTATTTGGTTTATGTGTCTTTACATTTTTATTTGATTGTGATTAAAATGTTGTAATTTCACGTTAGTTATGTTAAGTAATGTGTGTACAAGATTTGGGTTTATTGTCATTAATGGTGTCGCTATGTTAACTTGTAATGTTAGCATATCTTGATGAAATATCCTAAGTATAGAAATATCCTACTCCAAGTGTTGATATCCTTTTTAAGAAGTGCTAGCTTAAGCATGAACATTTTATCTAAAACATACCCTTAACTCATCTAGTGCATATATGATGTTAAACTAAGCTAATAAAGGTTTGTGCCCTTATGACTAGAACTAGTTCCCTAAATGGGCTTGTGCCTATAAACCATCAAGCTTAGCCCAGACAAGGCTTGTGCTAATGAATCTACCAGAGCCTTCTCTCAAATGACAAAATCCCTTAAGTGAAATCTTGTGTCATGACACAACTAGCCCAATGTAGGCCCTAGTTCTTTCTCTGTTGTGCTTTGAGTGAGTGCATAAGGCTTGAACCTTATGTGAATTGATGCCAGTCCAGTGAAGTGATAAATGTTGTGTGCTATGGAAATATACCATGTTTGTGCCCAATTGTAATGAGTCTAGAACTAACTTGGATAACTAAATGAGTGCCTAATTTGATAAATTGATCCCCTTTTTAATAACATTTTGGTTCCATTATCAGGACCCATGTTGAATTTTATTATTTTAATGGTGTGATAGAACAATGCTCTGACTCTCCCTCAAAAACATCGAGCAGCGACAATAGGTGGAAGATAAATTTGTGCTAAAAAATCCAACCTATAGAGGACAAAAGCCAAAAAAGTGGGTTCAAAACAACCTGTATGATGCCCTATATGAGGTCTTTTTCTACAAACTACCTAAGCATGTGTACTAATGGTTGGCTACCTATGTGACCCATAAAAGATGAAGTTATAGACAACACCTTGAGTGGATGGAGTGATTAGAGAGGCTTGAGACCATATATGCCACTTGGACTAGGGTAGTAGACAAATGGTGGCAAGGAGTGTTGAACAGTTACATGCTTGAGTTATGTCTTATCTCAAATGACAAAGTCCCTTAGGTGAAATTTTGCACCATGGCATAACTAGCCCAATGCAGGCCCTGGTTCTTTCTTTGTTGTACTTCAGGTGAGCGCATAAGGCTTATGCCTTATGTGAATTGATGCCAACATAGTTGAGTGATAAATGTTGAGTACTATGAGAATATGTCATATGTGCACCCAATTATAATGAGTTTGTAACTGATTTGGACAATTGAATGAGTGCTTGATTTGATAAATTGACCCCCTTTTCTATAACACATGTTGTCTTTGATATTTTATATCATTGAGGGCCCTAATAAATAGTTGGTGCTTAAACAACCTACTGACCTTGAGCACACACCCAAAAAAAATCCTTTTCCTTATACTTTATAGGTTTTGATACCATAAGGTGGTGGTTTTAATTATATACACCTAAATTTACTCATTTCCCTCTGTCACTAATTTCATCTATTAATGTTTTATCTCATCTAATTATGTCTAATTTGTTTCTAATAACCCCTTCCTACTCATTAGCCTAATTCTCACTAATTCCATATTCACTTACTAACCTTACCTCATCCCAAAAATCAATTAATTCTTCTAATCATGTATTATTTATCAACCAATCTTATTCTAACCCTACTTGTCCATTATATTAGAATTTAAAATTCCAATCCCACCTGCCCTAGCCTATTATTAGGCTCTCCTACATCCCTAGTCCCTAATCACCCATATAATCACCTCATCTAATCACCTACTAATCATGATTAAACATCCATAAAGACTCTAGAGGATTCTACCTCTAAAACATTCCCTCCTCTAGAATCATCCAAGGAATTTTTAATTCCTTGAATAATTCTCCACCATTGATCTTCCTACACCCAACTTTGAATTTTATCCATTGATGTTCCCTCCTCCCAATCTATAAATAACCAACCCATCCTCTATGCAAATACCAATGAAGAAATCCATGAATCTATGCAATCCAAGTCCTTTGATCAAGATACCATCATGTTGAAATTATGAGTCTATTTTTAAGAAATCCATAATGTATAATCATTTAGTCTTTTTTTAATTTTGATCTTGATTTAGAGCACGTAGCTTTTAGGATCTAATGCCAATATGAATGTTTCATTTATTTTTGCATTATAATCCTAATTGACTCTAGATTTTACTTGTAGACTAGTAATTTTGATATAATTTGCATAATCAAAATATATTCCTTGAATTTATCATATCACATTTTGGTAACCATAGTGGGAGCCCTCCTTTGTGTTAATCTTGTGTGTTTAGTGTGATTGTGTAGCTTGCAAGACTAATAAGGCATGAGTTTGGGCTCCAAATTTTGTCCAACCCTCTCTCACGTGCCTAAATATCTAATCATCTTAATCCCATAATCAATTTGGTCATCCCAATCCATTCATCTAATATCCAATCATCCATCCAAGCTATTTATCATCCCATCTATATCATCCACCATCTTTCTAGTCATCAATATCTAACATCTCATCTCCCATCATTTCTCCTAGTCCTCTATCTTCATGTCTAACATCTAAATTGCATCCTCTATCTAAAAACTAACATGTATAATAGTCATCATCATCCTAATATTCTAATCCATCATCATCATTCTTTAATTTAGTCTAAACTACATTGGTCTGAGGTCTTTTAAGACTATGTAGGCAATGTTTAGTCACATAACGTGACTGAGGTTAGCTCGATCACTCTATCATCTTTCCCCATCATTCATCATCACATTTATCTTTCCTTCATCATACTGACATCTTGCATCAGTCCAATCCTTGAGATATAATATTAATCATTAATCAATCACTCTACTGATCAATCACCATCCCCACAATCATCTCCCTAATCTTTTTATCAATTGCCTGCACCTATTGATTGTGCCCAACAAATCATAACATACATATTTTCTTCCATAAGTCATGCATTATCATTGATTGGTAAATTCATCATTTAAAGTTTACAATTTCCTCTTTCGATTGGGGTAAGACTCGGACCATAACTTTATTATCACTCCCTTACATGTGTCCTTGCTAGGGGCATCATCACTATCATATGGATCATTAATTCAATGAAATGCAATCTAATTCTTCCCCTTCATCTTTTGGTCACTTGATCATATCATCTCCTTTATCATATCACTCAACTTCAACCTTGAAGTAAAGCTATGCTCATCATTAATCTTATCAAAATAGTCTTATTTTGGCTCTATGATCTCCCATGCATGTGTCATTACTTGGGATATGTCGATAGATCATAGTCTATCGATCATCTCAGTCTATAACTCTCCTTGACATGTGTTGTTGCTTGGGATATGTATAAATCTTGTGACATTTTTTGTGTTAGGTTGATTCCCCCTTGGGATGTGTCGACAATCATGACACAATCATTCCACTCCCTATGCATATGTCTTTTCCTGGGGCATCATCAATTTGTAGCTCACTGCTTAGGTTGAGTTCATCTTATTCATCATCTATCTCACATCTTGCGTCCCATCCCATTGTTTATTCATCGCATCCCACCCCTCCTTTCCTCTTTTGAGTGGCCATACATCTCATTCTTCTTTGCATGTTCCCTCGAGGGGGAATCATGTCCACTAAAATCATTTACTAACCTTCATCCATGAGTGTATTTCTTCTTTTAAAGACTATTATTTCTTTAAATTTGTCCAATCACAATGCCCTTTCAAAGAGGGGAAAAATGTATACACTTAAATTTACTCACTTACCTCTATTGCTAATTTCATCTATTAATTTTCTATCTCATCTAATTCTGTCTAATTTATTCCTAATAACCCCAACCTAGTCATTAGCCTAATTCTCACTAATTCCATATTCACTTACTAACCTTACCTCATCCCACAAATCAGTTAATTCTTCTAATAATGTGTTATTTGTCAACTAATCTTAGTCTAACCCCACTTGTTCATTATATTAGAATTTAAAATTCCAATCCCATCGACCCTAGCCTATTCCTAGGCTATCCTACATCCCTAGTCCCTAATCATCTATCTAATCACCCCATATAATAATTTACTAATCATGATTAAACATACATAAATACTCTAGAGGCTTATACCGAAAGAACATTCCCTCCTCTAGAATCATCCAAGGAATTTTTAATTCCTTTCATAATTCTCCACCATTGATCTTCCTACACCCAAATTTGAATTTTGTGCATTGATCTTCTCTCCTCACACTCTATAGATAGCCAACCTATCCTCCATGAAAATACTGATGAGGAAATATATGAATCCATGTAATCCAAGTCTTTTTATCAAGCTAACATTATGGTAAAATTCTTAGTCTATTTGTAAGCAATCCATAATCCATAATCATTTAGTCTTTTTCTTATTTTGATCTTGATTTAGAGCACTTAAATTTTAAGATCTAATATTCATACGAATGTTTCATTTATCTTTACATTGTAATATTAATTGGATCTATATTTTACTTGTAGATTGGTAATTTGGATATTTTTGATATAATTTGCATAATCAAAATCTATTGCTTGAATTTATCATCTCACATTAATAAATTTTGGTTTAGGAGCTAAATATTATATGCACAAATCATCAAATAATGGGCATAGGGTAGATACAAATTATAATAATCAAATCTAACTTATTTTTAAAAATAGTAATTGAAAGTAAAGAAAAATTTCAAACAAATAATAAAATTGAAAGAGAAGCAAAGAGTGATGAAAACAAACACACCTAGTCACTACTCTGGAAATACAAGACTAAAACAAGATTTTGAAGGTGACTACTTTGCTACCATGAAAATATGACTGTCAATTATCACCGAGATAGAATCTATAGGTCATTAAATTGATATCATATAAAATTGCTAGGTCATCAAATGTGTATCTATGTAAATGTAATGCTCATTTTACTGGGTTCCTCTATATGATTACATCTCATCTGCCTATGTCATATACTTAACTTACCAATGAAAAATACATCCTATAAAGACATTTTGATATAGAATATTACCTATTTAGCCCTGTGTTTACATTTTATGCCTAGGTCATATCTTTTCTAAGGAAACTCGCATCATGGTAGCCTACTTCCTCATAAATTTGAGGCTTGGCAGCAGCTTATGTCTTTTCACTCATTCACCACCCAATAGGGTTTTAAATAGTTATTAATTATTTATTTTTCTATTTTTCACCCATTTGTGACTTTATATCTAAACACTTGGTGTTTCAATGAATTTAAACTTATATTCTTTAAGAGGAAGAAAAAAGAAACTTGATATGGCTATGGTTGAAAAACCTATTTAATTGTGCGCATGCTGAATAAAATGATTGTGGAGAACTCCCATTTGGCTTGGGAGGATGACCTATAAATAAGATAACACTAAAGTAAATGGTTGGTTAGATAGATATCTGGGTGGATTACCTAGTGCTAGCTAGATCTTGGAAGCAAGAGCTTCCTTAGGTGTTTTCAATCCATATATTTTAAACAATTAAGTTCATAAAATAAAAGATAAAGTACTTGCATCAATAATCAAAAGGTACTAAAATCAAATATAAGAAATGTTTGATAAAAAAAATAGACTAAAATGATTAATATAGTAATAAGTGAGTCAATACTAATGCTAAATAAGTCAGGTGTGCTTCAAAAAATAGGTTGGGGGTTTGTGAATATGAAGATAAAAAGAAAGTTCGATTTGGTTGAGGGTACGTGGGTGAAAATAGCTTGATGTTATTTTTTGCCACAGTGACCATCGGTGGTTGGTGTGACCATCAATGGTTGAGGTGATCGTTAGTGGTTGGATAGACCATTGGTGGTCAAGGTGATCATCAGTGGTTACTATGTGTTGGGTTTGTGTGATAAAAAGTTAGATTAATGGGATCATAAAATGTAATTATAGGAGATTAGTTTGTGCTAGGTTGGTTGTGAAATGGAAACAAATTAATTGACAAACTGATCATAAATACTTAGCTTACCAAAGATTGATAGGATGAATGGTTGAAGTGGTTGGCTCATTAGTGGAGTCTGACATGATTCCAATAGAGTAACTATACTTAGTTTTTGGTTGAGGGGTGGTGGAAAGTCAGCTCTCTACCATGATGGATGGATCACTAAATTTCTAGAAGAAGTGACCTGTAAACAAACTCTGGATGTAAAAGCTCTTGAAGTCACAAATGATTGATTAATTTTGGATCCCTTTTTTTTTTCACCTCCTACTCCTATCTTCTTATGGGAAGGATGGAGAGGTGAAATAATACATTAAAAAAAGGTTCAACTTAATTCATAAATATAACTTTGACATGTATAGGCTTGCACATGAATTAGACATTCTAATTATAAAAAATCAAGTTGGAGTGAAGGGTCAGTTGAGCTAGTTTAAAAGGTGGAACTTGACCGTCGATGGTTATGGTGACCATCAGTGGTCACAGGTTGAGGTCAAGTTGAGTTAAAAGGTGGGTTAAGTTATTAGGTCAAAATAACTTAGGTTAGGCTTGGTTAAGTTTGGATTGTGGTTAAGGGGCCAATGGATGGGCCCAAAGGGGTCCTGAAGTGGTCTAAAGGAATTATAACATTCTGAACCATCATGTGCAAATTTTTGGTGTCTACATTTTCCCCTTTTTAATTATAAATCTTGAATCAATGAGCTATAAAATAAAAATGGATTGTGGGTCAAAGGTTTAGTTTCTCCAAGCATGAGAGGAGGTGTTCCCTTTCAAACTGGGAGTCGATGAGGTGAAACTGAATTGGGTGTAAGTTTGATAAATGGTAAAGGTGATGATGAAGGTGGACATCATGAAGGTGGGTGATAGGTTAGGCATTGAAGTGTAAACATGCACACAAAGTATGACAAAAGTGTGATAACCAAGATCATGTATTGAATAGGTTTCCATAGTTGGTAAAAATAAAGGTCAGTGCTAGAAGGATAAGTGACAAGTGGACTGCTTGACCACATTTAGTCATGATGGTTGGGTTCACTTGTAAATGCAAGTCTCCTAGTCAAGGTTAATGTTTTTATGGGTATCCAAGGTAGGAAGTGATCTTAGGGAAAACATAAAATGGTTAGGTGAAGTCATAGGTATCTGAGGTAGTAAGTGCTCTCAAGAAGACACTAATTGGTTAGGTGTGTACAAGGTAGCACAAGTTTAATAGTTCAACATGGAAATTATTGTCATTATGATAAAAAAGACCATGCAAGAGTAATCACAAAATGTGTACTAGGTTAGGCTAAAATGGACCAATGGTGAGGTGGTTGATTGAGGGTGGGCAGAGAAGGTAGTCTCCATGGGTGGGTGTTTAGTGTAGGTTTCAAAAAGTTTGAAAAGTTATTAGTGTGGTATGGGTGAAAAAAATACCAAGAGCCTAACCATCGATGGTTAGGGGTTTTGAACTCAATCATTGGTGGTCACCATGACTGTCGATGGTCATGTTTAAAACCCTAAAAGGTTAGAGATTAAAAGTGACTCAATGAGTCATTTTCAAATCATTTACTTTCATTTGAATTTTGAGCTTTGTCTATTTATTATTTTGGGTAAAGTTATTGATGAGGCTTGTTTAGTGGGTGAGGTTGATTACTAAGTGGGTTTATTGACTGAGTTGGAGATTGATTGATCTAGGATGTAGGGTGGATAGGGATGTGGGTGAGGATGGGCAATATGTCATCAAATTCTTCCTTGATGATGGTCAAGGAATGAGGTAGGTGTTTCTTGTTAATTGGTATAATAGTTTGGGTTTGTAAATGCAATTAGTTTTGAATTGGATTGTTTTGGCATTGATATGGTATGAAGGTCTTTGGGTTTTTGACCAAGGGTTTAGGTTTTGCTTAGTTTTTGGTTGAATTTAATAGGTAAAAATGGAAATTAGGAGGGTAGGTAGGTTGGGGGTAGGATGGTAGAAATTTATAGGTAAATTGTGTTGCTTGGGTTTTTGTTAAGGTAACTAGGGTTGAGGCATGTTCTATTGATGGTCACCTGATGATCATCAACAGTTGACTGCCTGACCATCTGTAATCATTATGACCATCGATGGCTGCCTATGGTGAAAATAGTTTTTTGAATTGTTTAAAGTTTTAAAGGTAGATTAGATGTGTTAAATGTCTGGTTTAGGTTGGCCTTATAGGTAAAGTGTTAGTTTTGGTGGGTAATAGTGCAACTTCTAAGTTTATAGATGAGGTAAAGAGGTTAGATGCTCAAGGTAAATGTTAGGAGGGTGATGGTCAAATAGTTGACGGTATGGGTGAAGGGTAATAGGTCATTGTTAAGGCTTAAGGGTAAATAAGATAATTGAAGAGATGAAGTTCATAGGCAAAATAGTATAGAAAACTAAGTTGTTTGATATCAAAAATTTATAGGCATGAGAGCAGATTCAGATGTGGGATCAAGTTCCTTGCATCTTTTCAGAGATCCATTAAGGTATGACTACTAATGACTAGGTGAACATGGAAGAGGTGGGTCTTGGGGTGATGTTTCACTACCAACATGTGCCATAGGATATGATGATGAATGTGGCCCTCATCAAGACATGGGATTTGGCCATGAACACTTTTCTTCTATCAACTAGTGAGATGATGATCTTTCTAGAGGATGTGCATAGAATCACTTGATTACCCATATGGGGTGATCTGATATATCATATTGAGCAGGAAAAGAGAGACAAGTTTTTGGAGATGCTATATGGAGATGACCATGATATTTTCACATGACATACTAGAGGATTTAGCTAAACTTTGCTCTATCAAAGGGTGAGGAATGATAGAAGACTACTCATGATGATGATGACCTTGGTATCATGCTTTCTTATACCTAATTCAAGTAGTGAAAAGTTTTTGTAGATACTACTAAGGGTTTTAGTGGAGATGTTGTTAGGACACATAGTATTTGGATGGGTTCTTATGTGGCTTATTTAGATATACAGGGAGTTATGGGGTTTTAGAGCTCACAAGAGGTATAACATCAACATCGAGTTTATGTTAAACTTTTATGCATATGATCTCATTTGGGTTTTACAATTGATGGGGTTGTCATGAGAGGGTTATGCCTAGATAGACCCCATAGTTGGATTCATAATGTGGAGGGATGATTTTGATCTGTTAGGACTGGGTGGAAGGGTACACAACATTGATTGGTTTAGAGGTGCACTTGAGGCATTAGCTATTAGTAATGTGATTTGGAGGTCATATGTTAGGTTTCCAAAGTGGGTTGGATATAAGAGACATACATTATCCTTGCAGAGTAATAGGTGGATCCTTGGCAGGTAGGATGGGTAGCTAGAACTCATCCCATTTGACAAGGTGTGGTGATAGTTTGGCCTGGTACAGGGGATTTTAGGCCCATTTACCATATATAGGTAGGAGGACATAGAGATTTTACTACCTAAGCCATAGCTAGTTTGGACATTGCTTGAACATGAAGAGTTACCAGTTAGGGTTGAGATAGATGATACATGATTTGTAGATGGGTACCTTATGTGGTACTAGGTGTTTTATTATTTTTGGGAAACTAGGGTTTAGTTACTAAACAATAAATGGTCTAGATTATGGGGAAAAATACAATCAAATGTAGTAAAACACAAATTTACATCAATTTGATTAAATCAATTACATAGGGAAAAGAAGTAACTTATCTAGAAAAATAGGCTAAAATAGATGATTCAGGGGCTAAGAATTATTGCGTAAGACTAAGAAGATGTTAGGAACCTATGTATGGATTTAATTTGATGAAAGGATAGGAGTGCCAAAAAAAAGACACTTTGGTATCTGGTGCTATTATCCACTCTTACCATTGTTGTCCAAACTAGTCATAGAGACCTGAATTTTCTAGGTTCTTTACACTGTTCTTGTATGAGCTTACCTATGAAATATTGGGTGTTGAATGTCGATAGAGTTAGCTATAGAGATATTTTAATCTTAAAAACCCTAGGTCTACCTAGACACATGAAACAAAAAACACATCAAAAGCAAAAGGGGAAACAACTAGGTTAGTGGAAGTATGATCACATGATCTAGAACCCCTACTATCTTGATTGCTACCTATATTAACCCTCAAGATAGGGTCTCAAATCAAATATAGTTTTCTCTTAGGGAACATGCATAATCAACTTGCATGATAGATGCAAGAATGAACTTTCACCTAGGCCCTTATTTGATCAAGCATGCAAATCTATGTATGATGCAAAATGCTGAGCTATATTATTGACTGATTTTAATTATTTACCATGCCAAAGTAGTAAGTGCTAGATATAAAATGACTTGTGAAGTCCTTTATATACGAGACTCTTTATTTTGAATTTGGGAGATTTATTCATATTAGTTGACATCAAAAAGATAAGAAAAACTTAAGGGAGGGGCTAAGAAGGGTTTAGGATCTCTTGAGTAAAGAGAAATGATTGTTGGGAATCAAAATACAAAAGGAAAAGATTGCTAAAAATGAGACACCCTAGGGTCCAGTACTATAGTCCAATTTTGACGTTCCTATCATACAGGCTCAACATCTAGGAGAATACGATTGGCACAAGGAACACTTCTTAGGTGAGGTGGAATGACTAGTCAAAAGGTTTTGGATGACTAGTTATGGATAAAAAGGTGACCCAAGCAAAAAACAAAACCAAGATAAGCAAAATAAAAGACATGGCTAGTGTGAATAAGGCTCATATTCTCTAGTTGGAGTATCTTATGAAAAGGAGTATGAAAAGACATGATATGTGTGGTTGCTCAACCAATTTAGGGTGTATACACATTTTCCCCCTTTTATTCTAGTGATGCAATGAAATGAAATACTAGAGTAAAAGAAAGAAGAAGAAAATGTATACCTAAACCTACCTATGTGGAGATGAATGTGTTATAAGGATCCAAATCACTTCCTGGCTAGGGAAGTGGATGGAGAGATGAATAGTGCTTGGAGAAAGAAGGAATACATGGAGTGGGTGCCCCCTATATTGAATTTGAATGCAGAATCCATGTAATATAGAGAAGGATGGCAATGTTTACCCTTATTCTAAATCTACCTAAAAATGAGGAATGCTCAGATACCCAAAACTAATGTCTATCCTTTGTCCCACATAAACTCATGTAATCTAGAATGTGTGTATAAAAAATTTTATGCCATGAAAATTAAAATCTATTATGCCCCCACTCTGAATATCTAAATTAGAACTAAGAAATGCTTAGAGGCCTAAAACCAACGTCTGTCCTCTATGCCACACAATCTCATATAGTCTGGATTTGAGTAATACAATGGACCAACCACTATAGACGATCGTGTGATCCAATATGGTGACAACCTAGGTACAATTGGGTGTATTCTAAAACTCTGATCAATGTGTAAGAAGAGAATGGCCTGTTTGGCCATTCCATATGTATAATATTGAATGATGAAGAACATGAACATCTATGCCATACCCCTAAATTTGATATATGAATGATGCATCTATATAATTTGGTAATCTGTATAACCACATGTGATATGACATATCTTGCCATTCCACATGTGCAAAACTAGAGACCCAAAATATTTTGCTCTGCACTATGTCTATAGTCTATTATCTGATTTTATAATTATGTCATGCTATATGAAGTTGTATGTGTGAGATGTGTAGTATGTACATGCCCCCAAATCTAGTATCTGAGTCTGTATCTATACTAAAATAATTATGAATCTATATAATCTAAACCACTGTATCTGAATAGTCTACTTATCTATAAACTAAAATCACTGTGGATCCATATGATCTAAACCACTATATCTGAATAGTCTATGTATCTATAAACTAAAGGTATATCCCTCTGAATGTCTTGAGTAATACTAAGTGGCCCATATACTCTGAATAACTATATATCTCAACCAATCTAAGTTGAATCTAATAATTTGAATGTTGAATGTGTAAGAACCATGGTGTATCCACTTATGAGAGTGGATGGGTATGGTGGGTAAGTGTATAAATAGGAATATTATGAATGATGCCCCCCCTTTTGGGGAGAGGGATAAATTTTTTGATATAGGAAGTTGAGCTAAAAGTGATTACTAGTGACGTATTAATAGAAACAAAGTTGGTATGTTTTTAATAGATTTAAATGTTATTGAATTGATTAGATTAAGTTTGTTGAAAGTGGAACACATTCTGCTTGGTTAGTACCAAGGTGTATGTCTGAGCATAAGATAAATATAGAGATGTTTGTGCCATAGGAGGTATATAAGGTATTAAGAGAGAAAAACTTACATGATGTCAAAGTTATTATTGTGATGATTTCATGGAAAGAAATGGTTTGAAGAATAGAGTTACTGGGTTTGAGTTATGGGCAAAATAGTATCTTGCTTTAAATGAAAAAGTTGGTTAATATAGGAAATTGGATTGATTCTTGATTCATTTGTGCATTAACTAAGTTGAGATTTTGAGCTCTAGAGTGAGAAATTTTTTGAGGAGATGAGCACATCTCATGATCCAATTTGAGCAATTGTCGGCCCAGGTTCAGGCTAGTTGTGATGTGACCCTAGTAAGTAACCCAAATGTTTGGTTTTTAACTATTTTTAGGCCTATTTTAGTGTTTTGAGTTCTTTAAAGTAGCTTAGAATTTTTTTTCTAGTTCTAGTGCTCCTGTCCTATATCTAATAGTCCTGCCTAGGTTTTAGTACTCCTATCAAGGGTTCAATGCTCCTATCTAATGTTGCTATCCTTTTTTTAGCACTGTTATCTTAGAGGGATAATTTTTTTATGATGTTACTTTATTTTTGAAATTTTTTCTATTTTGGCTTAGGATTTGGCATTATTGATTGATATATGTGATATTTATGGTGTTTTGTAGGGTGAGGTATGGATGAAAGAGTTATGTAGGGGTCAGATGATGGAGATATTGAGGCTGTTACCATTTTCTGCTAATGAGAGGGCTATCCTAGATAGGGTTGGGTTGGGTCACATGTGTGACCTAGGTATAGTATAATGGGATTTATATCTAATGTGTGCCTTATGTGAGAGGTGGAATGCAAATACATGTACTTTTTGGCTTCTTACAGGGGAGATGACTATGACTTTAGAGGATGTGTATTATATATTACATTTATCAATTAGTGGATGATGAGTGACAGTATAGGATGATATGGGTGTCAATGTGATTGATCATACATCCTTGTATTTTTATAGTGTGCCTTTAGGTATACATTAGAGAGGTAGTGATAGTGATGTACTATTATTAGTTATTGTGTAGTCTAGTGTTCCATGCTTACAAAAATGGTTGGCTATTTTGTTGGCATTGTTTATTGCTATGGATGGGATTGGAGTGTCTATTTCATATAAGATGCATAGGATTGTGCATAGTATGGAGGTATATGGCACTGTATTCTCATGAGGGAGGACTATGCTAACCCACCTATATAGGGATCTTTATAGGTTTACATAGGAGTCATTTAGTGAGGAGGTGAGTGTAGTGACCTTATTGCATTATTGAGCCTATGAGCACATAACAATTGTGTGGCCGATTGGGTTACTAAGGGAAAAATGGGCACTTCCATAGCCATTTAGAGAGTGGTAGATGAGTACATTGGCAATATGATCCCTTGGGATGGATCATTATAGGTAGGTGATAGATAGATTAGTGGCTGGTGACATCTTATGGAGGCCTTATAGGGGATTTCCTAGGTAGGCAGAGGATGGAGTATAGTTATGATACATGAGGGTCAACTATTGGATACATGACCAATGGGTTGGAGTATATGAGCAATTTTAGTATGAGTGTGTGACTAGATAGTTTGGGGTACCATAGGATGTACCTCCAATAGCATGGGTGTGGGTGAGGAGTGCATGAGTGTCCATGAAGGAAGGATCTCATGTGAGACCTACTGAGACTAAGCTTGCACTATTATCATTGGATGTGAGGGATATGACTATAGATATTCTAGATGTGGATGATGTTGGATGCACATATGCATATACTGAATGGTGGGTGAGGCATCAATGGGCTTCACTATATCTTATTTAGGTAGGGGATGCTACATAGTATGAGGATCCTAATCTAATCTAGATGATGAGAGGTAAGCATTGATTATATTTGAATTATGTATAAATTTGTGATTTTTTGTTTAATTTCAAAGTATATAGCTAACATAGTGTCATACTTTGTGTATAGGTGAAGTGAGAGGTATACATGATGAAACACAAGTTGGGGTAGGAAGTGCAGATGATGATTATTGGGAGACAATAATCAAGTCAACACTATGAGAGCTCACATGGCATGTACTTGATGATGTGGTAGAGGAGGGATTGACAGAGTGAGTGATAGTCACATCTAGTATTCATGCCCATCTATTTGATAGGACTACTATAGTGACAACTACATATGTTAGGGAAATATGAGAGAGAGATGAGTTGGATAGGCATAGGATGCCTCCTCTTGATTTTGGTTCTATTATCACAAGGATCATAAATGAGTATACAAATCTATAGAGGTGATATATAAACTTGCGTGAAGAGCATGGTCAACTACTGGAGCAAGAGAGTCATCACAAGAGGTATAGAATAGCTTAAGGAAGTGTGGGGCCATCAAGTGTTAGGGTGGATATGGGACTAGTACTGGTGAGGAAAGTGAGACTGAGAATGAGGTCATGATGCCCATTCATGATTGATTGTACTTGATATTAGTGTATGTGTTTTGAAAACTTGTTATATATATATATATATATATATATATATATATATATATATATATATATGGATATTGATTTGATTTTGAATCATGTCTATTATGTTATGAAATTTGGAGTATATTGGTATATTTATTGCAAATGGTTGATTAGAAATAATTAATTTATCATTGATGTTGAGGTTGCATATGTTTTGGTAAAATGGTATTTGGGATATGTGATTTGATTATTGTTTATAAGTGTGATGCTAATGTCTGATTTTAAATTATATGTGAGTAAAAATTGTTGTTTTGTAGTTTGTAAATTGATTTGGTAAAGTGAGTTGGTTTAAAATTGGTAAAATAGGATATTGGTAAGATCAGGATTTGGATAATTTGGTTTAGCTAGGGATGGTTATTTAGAACTAGGAATGTTAGTTGTTAGTATAAGGGGATGTAAGATATCACTCTATGCATATCACTTTGTGTTCAATTCCATGAGAGTGGCTCAAGAATACAAAGGCTGGCCCTTTGGCTCCATCATCACCCACTAAGTGAAGCTATGTGATCATGCATGTGATAATTAATGTTTGGACTATGTGTCTAATCGCTCTGAGTAGGTGGCTCAAGTATATAAATACTAGCTAATCCTTTAGCTCCATCATTACCCACTAAGTGAATTTATGAACTGATATCGGTATGAATGTGTGTCATATCACTCTATGTTGTATCATATCTAGACCCTAATGGACAATTGAATAAGTGCCCATATTACTCATGTTGTATAGGAACATGCCCTATATCTGATAATATCTATGGTGAACTAACTATAGATATACATGGAAACTTTGTAATATGATGATGATGATATTTGATTATTGCTTTATTGTTCATGGGTGGTTTGATGTTAATATGATATTTGATGGATTTGCTAATGATGTTTGTTTTTGCCTATGATATACGTTGATATGATGTTATGATCATGGTTATTTTGCTGAAGGTAAAAACACATAAAGTAGATTGAATAAAAACACTAGATAAAAGAATATAATCAAGAGATAAACATATTAGTGAATATATCAACCAGTTATAAAGTATAAGAAGAGGGTATGATGTATCTTCTTTGGCAAGGACTAAAACAAGATCAAGCTAGATTGACTTAAGGAACTTAAACCCTTTGAATGATTTGTATTAGAATTTGTTAGTTAGTTAAGAGGTGTCTTGATCACATTATTTCAAGTGAGCTTGAAATACCTTACTTTATAGTGGATAAAGGGAATATGGATGAAAATGGAACCTTCTTGTGAGACTAGCGTGCCTATTCTGGAGGTTACCAAAGAGTCAATATAAACAAGTCTATGTCATAAAAAGTGTAGAATGATCGATGTGAGAAGTTTACTCATGAGAGCTGATTATGGCTTTAAAAATTCTTTTGTTTTTGTTTTTGTTTGACAATGGGTCTTTTGATTATTTTATTATTACTTAGAGGGTTGAGGAAGTTGATTGATGTGGGAAGCTTCCAAGAAATTACTTTTATTGATGAATGCTTGATTCAACCATCCTTTAAGGGTGTGGTCTAAGTTTGTGTGCTTTGGTTAATGCCTTTTGATGTCTATCCTTCAAAGGAGCAATCCACCTTACTTATAGTAATTTTGATATGTTTTTTGTTGGTTGTCCTTCAAAGAAGCAGTCTATGAATGCTAGGGATGACCCATGATTATTTTTGGTTATGACTTTCCTTTTGATTATTGATTTTACTTGACATAGACTTGCTTATATAGGCTTGAGGGTTTACCTTTATGAAGGCAAAAATAAAAACACAAGAAGGTTGATTATGTGTAAAGAGGTTTAGGTGACAATGATCGTGGGAATCCATCCTATAAAAGGGGAAGAAAGTACCAAGGGAATCATGCCATGGGTAGAGCCATATTACCCATTATTCAATATTAGGCTATGATTGTGATGGATAATCACATGATTTAATTTTAATCAATTACCCATAAAATAGGGAGATGAATGTGGTTTGAAAGTAAGGGATGAGTTTAAATTTTGACAAAAAGGTGAGTTTGATCCTTTAAAAAAAAATAAAGGACACATATGTGAAGTATTGAGGCGCTTAGGTTCTGGGTTGCCTTCAAGAGAGGACAACCTGTAAGCTCCTGATCCATACTTGTGGGTTATGATATAAGGTCCAAGCCAATTGAAATCAAAATTTCTCCAGTTGCTTTTCTCTATATTGGTGACATGTTGGTTTTCCTTTAAGATGAGGTCTTTGATGTTGAATTCTTGTAATTTAAGGTGTTCGTTATAAGCATATATAGTGTGATCTTGATAGACATGAAGATGGGTAAGGGTGGATAAATGACGCTCATCAAGTAGCTCAAGATGGGCTAAATGGTGATAACGATAATCATCTTTAGAAATGATATCTTACAAAGATATGGGATTTGGATTTTAAGAGGTAAAACAACCTCTACTCCAAAAACAATAGAGAATGGGGTATCACCCATAGGGGTTTGAATGCTAGTATGATATGTCCATAATGTGAAGGGTATGTGCAAATGTCAATCTAGACTAGATGCATAGACCATTTTAGTGAGCATGTTATTAATAGTTTTGTTAGAGGCTTCTACCTGTCCACTTGATTGAGGGAGATAGGGTGATGAGAAACTTAACTTGATACTAAATGTGCCACAAATACCCAAGACTTGATTATTTTTAAAATATTTACCATTGAAAGTGATAATTTTGTGAGGAACACCAAAGTGGCATATGATGTGATGGTTGATAAAGTCGATAATCTTTTCTACTTTGGTTAAGACTAAAGGAATAGCCTCTACCCATTTGGTAAATTATTTAGTCACAATGATGATAGAATGGTGTCACTATGAAGAATGGGGGTTAATTTCACCAATAAGGTCAAGATCCCATTATGAAAAGGGCAAAAAACTAGTGGATATATGAAGACTATGGCTAGGTGTGTAATGCAAATTGGTGTGTTGTTGACATTTAACACACTTTTAAAATAATCACAACAATCTTGGTTAAGGGTAGGCTAATAATAACCAAGGTGAAAGATGCACTTAGCCATGAAAAAGCCACTTAAGTGTCCCTCACAGATCTCATCATGTGTTTCCTTGATAGCATGAGAGGCTTCATGACTGCATAGGCAACAAAAGAAGAGACCATCAAATTCATGTTTGTAAATAATTCCCCCTATAATGGTATAATGTGAGGTAATCTAGATAAATTCTCTTTGAGCATTCCTAAAAAGACTAGAAGGAATGATGGCAAGGTTGAGATAGTCAAAGGTCTACTGATACCAAAGGTCAGGTTGGGTCTCCCCTACATTGAAGATGGTGGGAAAGTCTAGTTTGACATAAGAAAGTTGGGTAAGTCTATGGATAATGATAGATAGCCTAGAGTTATAGGGTGAAAATGGGATCTAAGAGGTGAGGGAAGCAATGGTATCAATAAACTTGTTGGTAAACTGTAAAGTTGATTATATATGGTAGTGTTTAAATGATGTTAATAGTTCATCAACTAATTTTTTGTACTATTACAAAACATCATTTTTATACTGGTAAGAGCTATTGATTTGATTGACCACTAGTTGAGAGTCACCAAAGATACTGATTATTTTGACTCCTAAGGCTAACATAGTTTGAAGGCCTATGACTAGAGCTTTGTATTTAGCCATATTATTGGTACACTCAAAATTAAGCTTAAAATACAAAAGAATAGGTTCACCATCAAGGAGAATAAGGATGATGCCAACTCCCCCACCACATTGACACTTTGATTTGTCAAAGAATGTGGTCACTTGATAGGTGAAGTCTACTTGAAAGAGGGTCATGATTGACTCATCAAGAAATTCAAGAGGAGGAGATTAGTTGTCTGCCAAAGGTGCTTCAGCCAATTAGTTAGCAATCACTTTCCCTTTAACTAACTTTTGTTGAAGGAACTCAAGGTCAAAATTAGCTAAAAGAAAGAGCCACTTGGCCATACATTGGTTTTAATATGGCTTGGAGTGCATATACTTGAGTGGGTCAATATTGGTTATGATATAGGTTTTGTGGTTAAGAAGGTAATGGTGAAGTTTGGTGGCCATGAAGACTAAAGCTAAGTAAAGTTTCTCAATATAGGTGTAATGAGTCTTGTATTCTACAAGCATGTAGATGATGTAGTAGATGACTTAATCTTTGTGTTATTTAACTTGATGAGCAAGCATTGCCCCTATGGAATGATTGGTGGTAGAGATATAAAGGTAGAAAGGTTGGTCATCTTTGGGAGGGGTGAGGATAGGTGGAGAAAAAACGTACTCCTTGAGTGAATCAAAGTCCTTTTGATAGTTGTCATTTCACTTAAAAGATGCATCCTTCTTCAGAAGGTGATGTTAGGGTTGGCATCAATCCGAGAGATGGGAGATAAAGTGATGAATAGATTGGATCTTTCCCTAGAAACTATGGAGTTGCTTGAGGTTGATTACAGAAAGCATGTCAAGGATTGTTTTTATTTTAATAGGATCGACTTTGATTCCCTGAAGGGAAATGATAAAGCCAAGGAGATTTCTTGACAAGACCCAAAAGATGCACTTTTTGGGTTAAGGTGGATATGGTAATGGATGATACACTCAAAGATAATTTTGAGAATGGCCAAATGATCCTTATGATATTTGGCATAGTCCTCAATAATTTTATGGATAAGGTCATGGAAGATGTAGGTCATATCACATTGGTAGGTTACACCAACATTATTTATTCCAAAATGCATGACCCTATAGTAGAAGGTCCCCCATGGGATGATAAAAGTCTTTTTGTGCTGATCTTCAGGGGAAATTAGGATTTGATTGTAACCCAAGAGTCATCCATGAGAAATAACATCTCATGGTCAACTGTAAGATCCACTAGTTGGTCAATGCTTGGTAGAGGGAATTAATCTTTGGGATAAGCAAGGTTGAGGTCACAAAAGTACACATAGATGTGTAATCCCCTTATGGCTTTGGTGATAAGCATGATGTTTGAAACCCATTAGGGGTAATCAATGGGTTAAATGAAATTGATAGATAGGAGATATTGAAGCTCTTCTTTGATGTGAAGGGTTATATTAGGGTACATTCATTAAAGTTTATACTTAATAGGCTTGGAATCATGATTGGTGACTATGCTATGGGTGGTAATGGTGGGGTCAATTCCTAACATGTCTCTATAATAACAAGCAAATGCTATGCTGTGGTCTTGGAGAAAAGAAGGAAAGTCTCAAAGTTCCTTAGAATTCAATGATTGGCCAATTTTAACAATGTGAGGGTTGTTTGAAGTGCCAAAGTTGATATCTATGGTGGATTCATTAAACATGGTTAAAGTCTTAAGAGGAAGAGATTTATGGATGCAAGAATCTAGACAACCAAGATAGGTGATAATAGAATCATCATCCTGGCATTGAATGATGTTAATGATAGGAGAGTCATTTCCTATCATCTCAAGATGGGTCAAAGGGATGGTTACAATTACCCCTTCCTTTTGATAATTTAGGGGTCTGAGGCTGATCATGTTGATGAAAAAAAAGTTAAGTGGGATGATGTCATCATCCTCACACTCAAGTAGAGAAGAGGTTGGTGGGGAAGGGATGTCTTCCTCAATGATGGTGGTGGTAGGTGGTTTGGTTTTCCTCTTGTTAGGTGGAATGAAATCAAGGCCATATTTCTCATGAGGTTTTTTGGTCTCAATTAAATCAACACATGCGGCTCATGTTCATATCATCTGAGACCAAGACCCTTCTAAGCACATTGATGGAGATATGTCTTGGCAAAGTCCAGGTTGTCTAGATAGGAGAAGCTAGAGGTGAATGGTCAAGGAAAAAGGAGGTGGTGGAATCACTAAGGGGTTTGTCAAGTCTTCCATAGATGAAATGGGTTTGATAATTTGAAGGTCTAAGGGGAATAATGGCTCTGATGTTGGGGTCATACCAAATTTAATGGTCAAGTTTCCTATACTCTTGGGGAGTAGGGAAAGATTTAAAGGTAAGGAGGTGATATTCCCTAATAAAAATATGTTAGAATCTTGATTTCAAGTGGTCTATGGTGAGGATTTGATCTAAGGGGATTGATGAACTAGTAGATGCCTAGTTGGTAGAAGAAGATATAAGTTCATCTTTCATGGTTGAGGGTTTGTCTTTAGTTGATGAGGGTGTGATAGAAGGAGGTAGGAGGACATCATTACATCGATAAGTCATGTTGCATGATGAAAATGGACTTGGGTCAGCTTTTATAGTGACAACTTGACCTTCATGTTCAAATTTGATGCAATGATGAAGGGTAGAGGGTACACAACCCATGGAGCAGATCCAAGGTGATCCTAGTAAAACATTATACTAGAATTCACCTTCCACTACATAAAATAGCTCTAGAAATATATGAGGTACTAAATAGATATGAAGGATAATAGTTCCCAAAGTAGTGGCCATGGTATCATTAAAGGATTAGAGGATGTTGAGCTTTCAGATATGACATTGTTTGGTAGTTTGAGTTTATCATAGGCATAAGAGGAGATTATATTAATATTAGATATTCCATTAATCATAACCCATCTGAAGTGGGTTTGGTTGATGTGGGAAATAATGGAAAGAGGGGGATCTGGGTCATCACGGTGGATAGAAGGTATTTTTGAATCCTTGAAGGTGATAAGGTTGTAAAATTGGAGGGCACCAACAAAGGCTACCAGAGGTTGAGGGTCTTTAGGTTGGACCTATATTGATTACAATGCCTCTATCATTGATTGGTGATAATGAGGTGAGGTAGAAATCAACTCATATAGGCTCATCTTTATCAGGGTTTGGTGAAGTTTTTTTAGCACCACTCTTTTGATTGATTTAGAGCAGTTGGATTGAGAGGTACCCAAGATAGATACCTTCGGTTTGGATGAAGGTGAAGGTGTTTGAATTTGACTTAGTTGGGAGGTGAAAGATGGGTATGTCCATGGGATAGACAATTTATCCTTCCATTTATCTTTTTACAAAGCATGTGACCATGTGACCACATGGATAGTATAGATGAAGGGAAGAGTTGGGGTAGGAGATTGGTTTGGTTCCTCATCACTTTGAGGTGAGAGTGGGGGAATAGGTAGGCATTGGGTAGTGGTTTTTTTTTGTTGGATTGGTAGCAAGCTCATGGGAGTTCATCTACTAATAGATCATCCTCATCATAGAACTGATGGATTATGGTTTGGAGAGCTTTGTAGTTCTCCATGTCATGTTTGAGTGTCCTATGATAGGAGCATACTTGGAAGTCATTATATGATCCAAAACTCAAAAGATTTGGTTGAAAGATAACTCAAGAAAAAATAATAACACAATTCAAATAATTTTATCTCTGAGAAGAGATGTTTTATTAATCAAATTTGCAGACCCAAACATATGCTTATCTCTGAGAAGAGATGTTTGATTTCCATTTTAGGTTACATCTTCATTTATACATATTTTTAAGGTGTGGGGAGGATGTGGAAGGTCACCAATCTCTAGGGAGATGAATTGGTTTGACTTCCATGATTTACAATAATACATAATTCAAAGAATTACTATTTTTAGAAACTTACTATTTTTAGACTGCACTACTAAAATTGAAAATTGGGACACTTCCATTAGGTTTTCAAGGGTAAAACTTATCAAGTTAATCTCAATTCCATCTCACTGTGTTATCCTCATCTTGTCTTTCCAATGGTTCAAATGGTGAGTCAATTGGAGCTACGATCAAAAGTTATGGCTCCCAAAAGTTTTGTCATCAATTGGGGTGGACCCATCCCCTGAATTATCACCTGAATTGTTGCCTGGATCATTATACCAGATGGGTTTTGGACTAAGAGGGTTAAATGGTCAAATAGGAGGTAGGGTTAAGTAATAGGTTCATAATAACCTTTGGAAAATAGTCAAGTAAGATTCAACTAAAGGTGGAGAGGGTTTAGAGGTTTTGGCCTTGGTCGATGAGATGGAATTCATTTTAGAAATAGGTTTTGTGATAGAAGGTTTGGGTAGGGTAGTGTTCTTATTTTATGGTTTTGGTTTTCATAAGGTGGAAGTTGATAAGTTGGAGGTAGGAGGTTTTAGGGTAGGTAGTTTGGTAATTGATGTCTTGGTGAAGATGGGTGTGTCCGAAAACAAGTGTGTTGGTGTAACCAATAGTGGTGGTTGGGTTTTAGTTGAGACATTTGGATTCCTAATATAAGTGGAGGGATGAGGCCCCAAGATAGAGGGTAAGGTTGAGGGAGGTATAAATTTGGCCCTCAAGACTTTTGTTGGCTGTACTTCCTTGGTTGATTTGGTTTGGTGCTTGGTTAGGGGGTTTGGTGAGGTTAGCTCAAGTTTTAAGGATGGGTTATTAAAGACTGACATAAGGAAGACACCAAGGGTTTTGGTTGGTTTGATTGGAGAGAATGATTTGGTTGTTTGGGATTTGGTTACATTATATGGTTGGGAAATGGTTGGGTTGGTAGAGGTTTTTATTGGTTTGGTTGATATGATAGTGGGTTGGATAATAGAAGTGGTGGGTTGCCCTGTATGAGAGGTGGTTAGAGGTTCCTGATTAGTGATATAAGGGAGCCCCTATTTATCCCAAAAGGTGGCTTAGTCCATGTTTAGTTTAGATACAAACTCTAATCTTTGAACTAGTCTAGAGAATGGTTTATAGACTGGTCTTGTTCCCTAGATAGTGGGTTCAAAATATAAACCTATAGGTTAAGAATGAGGAGTGGTGACCTCATCCTTTTCATTGATCAAAGGATGAAAGGTTTAAATGGATGGTTACTCTATGGGAGGTGTAGATGTGGTGGTTTATTATTTTAGAATGATCTCCAAAGGGGAAGTCAATTGTTTGGTAGTTGAGGGAGAAGGTAAAGTGGTGATGGTTGCTTGTTCAGATATGTTAGTTGAAGGAGGGGTTGATGAATCCACTACCTCAATAAGTGAAGGAGAGGAAAAGGTTACTTATTTTGTTTGGGTCTCTAAAGGAAGAAAAGGTAACTCCACTACCTCAATAAGTGGAGAGGGCAAAGAATAGGTAGATTGGGCAGTAGGTTCTTAGATAATGAACTTGTCAAGAACCATCTTTGATGGTATGGGTGTCATGAGAACACTCAACTTTGTTACTCTCATTTTTGGTGGGTGTATGATTAGGAAAAGGTTGTCTAAAAAGGTCAAGGGCTTGGTTCAGAGGTGTGTTGGGGTTGTCCAACACAAGCTCCACTTATCAATGAGGGTATGGACAATATTTTTGAAGGTATTACACTTACTAATGTCATACTCCACTAATAGATGGAAAGCACATAGGTCATTCTTATTGTACTAGCTTGGTGTAGGATGAGAAGAATCAAACTTTTGAGGGGATTTGATAGGAAGAAGCTATATGATATTGGCTTTTAACAACTTCTCTAGGACCGAAGCATAAGATTCCCTAGGTGGAGTAAATTACTTTGGCTTATTTTGGTTTTAGTTTCTCATGTTTTATTTTAAAGAGTTAGATGAATTTTGTTGATTAACAAATGGTGGAAGAGTGGTCTTAAGGACAACTACATTTATAGTCCTCTTTCCTTTGGCATTGGTATTGGTTTGGTTGCTTGGTTTAGAGGAAAAGGCTTCATTGGTTTTGTAGGTAGAGTTTTTGTTTTTCAACTTTAACTTTCCTTCATCGATGGCTCTATTTTATAGATAATGCACCATGGTAAAAGATTCATCAAAGGTTTTAAAGCTATAAACACATAATGTGGAAGAGACATGCTTGGCACATGCCTGAGAAAAAATTTCTATTAGTTTAGGTTGGGGTAAAGAGAAGAAAAGTTGATTGATTAGGCTCCTCTAAGAAGCTACAAAATCGATAATAGATTCATCATCAAATTATTAGATAGAGTAAAGGTCCATGATGGAAAATTTCTTGGAGATGTTTATTGAAAAGTGATCCAAGAAGGTTTAGGCCAATTGGGTGAAGGAGAAGAGGGAGTGTTTGGTTATGGCACTATAACAATCTAATGTTGAACTAGATAGGGACATGGGGAAGGTATGAAGGAGGGCATCATCATAGGCAATCAAATAACATGCATTACTAAATGACTTGAGGTGTTATTGGGGATCCTCCTTAATTTGAAATTTATAAAACTTGGGAAGTTCCCACTAAGGAGGATATGGTTTGATAGAGATAGATGGGTGAATGGATTCATTACAGATCTAGTCATATGATAAGATGTTGTGAGCACCAAAAATGGATGACTCTAAGGTAGTCATTTTATCCATGCACATTTTCATTAGATCTATTTGGGGTTGTGTGCCCAAAATATTATAAGGTGCATACTATTGTGGTTCTTGGGTGACATATTGATAGTTGGTAGGAGGTTAAGGAGCTCCCACATATTGATATGTAAACATAAGTGGTTGGGTAGATACCATGTAGGGTAGGTGGATGTAGGTGGTTGGGTAGTGGGTTTGAGGTACATGCCCTTGTGGGTTAAGGATGTAACCTAGGTTGGGTGTGATGGGAACCTATTGAGAGGTTAAGATAGGTTGGATAAGAGCTATGGTTGGGTTTGAAACTAAAGGAAAGGTGGTGCCCTTTGTACTGATTGGTGGTAAGGTAGAAGGTATATACACTCTAAGATTTTAAAGTGGAGTAGTGACTAATGGATTGGGGATAGCTAAAATAAGGTTAGAAATGCTATTAGTAGGTGCTCCCATGGTGAGGGGAGTATATATGGTTAATGGTTAGGTTAATCCTAGGGTAGAGGAGTTGTTGGTGGGGGTGGAAGGAATAAGGGTGTTGGTCAGTTGGGCAGGTTGGTTTTCTACCGTAATTGAAAGGGATTATTTATGGATGAAAATGCTTGAGTAGTCAATGGTTGGGTGGTGACTATGGTAATAGAAGTATTACCCATAAGGTGGGAAGGCATGTCATAAGGTGGGTCCATAGGTGGAACCAAATTAGGGGTATGGTGAGGCATGGTGCTAATATAATGCTAAAGGTCCATAAGATTATTATCTAAGAAGGTGGTAAAGTCTATATCTCCTTGGGGAACTACCTAATGTAAATAAGGACTCCTATAATGGTGAGGAAAATATTTTGGTTTAGAAACATACTCCATGGGTGAGGAGGTAGAAGAGGTTGATTGGTTTGGTGATGGGTTCTATTTTGCTAGATTCTTATACTGATAGTGAGTTAGAACCATACAAGACAAGGGAGAGAGTACAAAAATAATCTCACCATTCAAATAGAGAGAAGACAAGAAATGAGTAAGGAAGTCAAACACACACTAAAAAGTACATTAAATCTTAAAGTTCCTCATAGTCTCTCTTTTGGCTTATGCCTTAAGCTTTGTAAGAAATTGTGTGACTAAAATTAGCTTATAGAGTAAGTACTAGAAAATAAGTCTGTGGTTAGTTTCAGGTTGTGTTTAGGCTCTTAAAAGGATTTGTATTGGAAATCAATACATGGCTTGGTATTGGGGTCTACCCCCTCACTTCACACACCATAGTGATAAGGGTATCAGGTGCTTAGCTAATATATACTAATTTCTAGAGTTTATACTCAACCAAAGAGCTGAGGTGGTTCTCCCCTTGGTAATGACCTCCAAGTAGGATCACCAAGAAAGGGTAAGGTGATTGCTAGGTGATGAAATCCTAGTAAGACCTTATGTCAAGTTATTTATATGTTTGATTGATGTAGGTGGTTTTGGTTTGTGTGTATGATACAAGTGATGTTACGATCAAATTACTTTGATTTAATTTTAAGTAAATGAGCTAAACTTGCAATCAACCAATATATGCAGTCAATTTTAAACCCAAAAAGAGATTTTAATTTCATTTATGAGCAGATAATAGAGAGAAAAGCATATAGATGAAAAAAAATGAAGCCTACGTAGAGACTCAAGGGTCCCACCAGGAATGCCAAAATGTTTCAATGAATTTTAACTTATATTCTTTAGGAGGAAGAGAAAAGAAAACTTGATACAAATATGGTTAAAAAACCTATTTGGTTGTGCACATGTTGAATTAGATGATTGTAGAGAACTCCTCTTTGGATTAGGAGGATGACCTAAAAATAAGATAGTACTAAAGCAAATGGTTGGTTAGATAGATAGCTAGGTGGATGTCCTAATGCTAGCTAGATCTTGAAATCAAGAGCTTTCTTGAGGGTTGTCGATCCACACATTTAAAAAAATTAAGTTTATAAGACAAAAGATAAAGTACTTGCATCAATAATAAAAATGTATTGAAATCAAATACAAGAAATGCTTGATAAAGAAATAGACTAAAATTACTAATATAGTAATAATAAGGTCAATACTAATGCTAAACAAGTAAGGTGCACTTTAGAAAATAGGTTGGGGCTCTATGAATAGGCAGATGAAAATAAAGTTGGATTTGGTTGAGGATAAGTGAGTGAAAATAACTTGCTATTATTTTTTACCATAGTGACCATCGGTGGTTGGTGTGACCATTAGTGGTTGAGGTGACCATCGATGGTTGAGATATCCATTAATAGTTGGATAGATCATCAATGGTCAGGGTGACCATCGATGGTTATTGTGTGTTAGGTTTGGGTGATAAAAATTCATATTGATAAGATCATAGAAGATAATTTCGTGAGATTAGTTTATGCTAGGTTTATTACAAAATGGAAATAAAATAATTGATAGACTAAAAAAATATTTAGCTTATTAGATATTGATCAAATAAATGGTTGAGGTGGTTGGCTTGTTGGTGGAGTCTAGCATGATTTCAATAGAGTAATGGTACTTGCCTGTTAGTTGAGGGGTGATGGCAAGTTGGCTCTCTATCATGATGGCTAGATCACTAGATTACTAGAAGAAGTGACATGTAAAGAAACTTTAGATGCAAAATCTCTTGAAGTCATGGATGATTGATTGATTCCATATCCCTTTTTCTTTTCACCTCTTACTTATCTATTCTCATGGGAAGGAAGGAGAGGTACAATAATACATTAACAAGATGTTCAACTTGTTATCTAAATATAACTTTGACATGCATGGGATCACACACAAATTAGACACTCTAATTATATAAAATCAAGTCAGAGTGAAGGGTTAGTTGAACTAGTTTAGATGGTGAAACTTGATCGTCGATGGTTATGGTGACCATTGGTAGTCAAGGGTTCAAGTCAAGTTGAGTTAAAATGTGGGTTAAGTCATTAGGTTAAAATGACTTGGGTTAGGCTTGGTTAGGTTTTTATTGTGGTTGAGAGGCCAATGGGTGGGCCCAAGGGGTTCCTGAGGTGGTCCAAGGGAATTGTGACATTTAAAACCATCATGTGTGGATTTATGGTGTTTACACTTGGCCTCCATTATTTCTTCTCGATCACTTGTTCACTTATAGGTTATCACTTGTTCAATATCAACTATTGGCTTTATTAGTACACTCTTACACTCCCAATTTTCAGATTGTCACACCTAATTTTTACACTCATCATTATTGATCATTTAATTAGTAATCACTACAATTGTAAATAGTCATATTTGGTATTAGATACTTGACTATGTGAGTTTTTACCAAGCCTTAGTATACATGACTTATGCATAGATAATTGACTATTTATCACACTCTCTCTTAGTTATTCTCTTTTTTATGGGGTCAGCCATCCCAAATTTCTATTATTGATACACAAGATCTCCCTATTCTCTGCTTGAACAACTCATTATATTAATCATACTATCCCCTAATCGTATATCACTATTTCTTACTTTATGGACACCTCTGATCATAGTCAAAAAGATCCAATTATTAGAGTTATCTACCTTGACTGGGCTATTGTATGCATCATTTAATAGTTATTTTCTCAAATTAAAATCCTCCATATGGTCAGGTTCATAAATTTCACATGTTTATTTAGAGGGTAATTACCTAAAGAGTTAGCTATATAACCTTATCATGCCTAAGTCTATTCCTATCTAAAAATGACCAAGAACACATATGTTATTCATCTAAACATTGAGATGAACTACCCTAAAGTTTCTAAATCTGAAACCTCTAAATAGAGCAAGCCCTAAGCCAAGTTATAATATCATTGCAAGGTCAAAATCACAAGTTTTTAGGTGTTGAAATCCATACACAAGATTATATAACTCATTATTAGTACACCGATTTCACACACTCATTTAAATGGGAGAACTACTTGCAATTTGAGCCCTCTTCACAGTAATGGAACATAGGCAATGATTATCCACTTAGTGGGAGGTGGTTGAGGTTATCTCAATCTATCCTTTCTAACCCAATTTTCTATGTCATATTTATATCAAGAGTGCAAGTTAGGGTTTTGAGGCAAAGAAAAGGAAAATATAGTTGGTTTTAGGTCTAAAGACATCTAAATACACATGATCTATTTTTAGAAACAAGCATAATGATTCAAAGTGTTACAGACATGCATACATCCCCTAGATGGATCTAAATTCCACAAGGACCCATGCATTCCAAACTAATCCTAAAAGTTTCAAAGTTTATTTTCATCATATATATCAATGCAAAGTCCCTGTAGAGCCTATTTGATGATTGTACACTATCACAGACCAGAACAAAAATTAAACAAGTCAAGTACCCTATCTATTAGAATAAAAATGACTAAGAGGGGAAGGGTGAATCAGTCTTCAAAACCTTTTATTTCAATTACACTTAAACAATCATGAACCATTCAAACAAACATATAGATCTAGAAAGCATAATCAACTATCCACATAAACATGAAATGTAAGAAAACATCACATATATGGGAAACCCTCAAGGGGAAGAAAACCCACTGATCTATACAAATTTATTACATTAATATAAGATAAAAACCAAGTTTAGTGAAACACCAGCTCCACATGGAGCACCAACCCCAACTAGCCAAGCACCCACTTGACTAGGCTTTAGCAAGCAACCATTTGAGATTTAAAATGTGTGTTGAGGTTGTCAACAATTTGCTTGTAACGAACAATATTATCATCCTTTTTTTGATAATGATTAGTATCCAATTTATGATTAGCTTTGAATCTCTATAGACCTTTAAGATTTGAATATACTAATGTATAACAAGATGGAGCCCTGTAACCAATGCCTCATATTTGGCCATATTGTTTGTACAATGAAATTATATATGGAATGATTTGGGGATCAGATTCCCCTATGGCATGATAAAAAATATGCTAGATCCATACCCTTAGGATGTGAAGGATCCATCAAAATAGAGCATCCACTATTCAAGTTCTTGTGATGCTTCTTCTATCATCATGATAAAATCATCTAGAAGGTCAAAGTTGAGAGGTTGAGTGGCTTTAATAGGAGCTTCTGCAAGTTAGTTAGCAATAACTTGTCCTTTGATTGCCTTTTGATTTTGGTACTCAATATCAAACTCACTGAGGAGCATATTCCATTTATCCATGCGTCTTGAAGAGCTACTTTAGATAGAGGAACTTGAGAGGATATACCTTGGTGATAATAATAGTTTTATTATTTAGCATATAATGTCACAATTTATGAGTAGTGAACACCATATCTAAACATGCCTTATTAATAGGAATATAATTATGTTCATAGGCTACCAATGTGTGGATTAAATAATAAACATCATGTTCCTTACCATGATCATCATGCTTAGCTAAAAGTGCCCCTAGTGCATATTTTGTGGCTGATATATAAAGAAGTAATGGCTTTATTTGTGTTGGAGGTTGTGAGATTTGTGGATTTTCCAAGTATGTTTTAATATTTACAAATGATATTTTAAAATCTTCATCCCACTAAAAATTTACCCCTTTCTTTAAGATATGGGTAAATGGGTGGCACTTATTTGCTAATTGAGAAATAAACCTGTATATAGACTAGATCTTTCCTTGTAGACCTCATAGCTATTTAATATTATTTGGTGGAGGCATTTCCATAATAGCATTAAAATTTTTAGGGTCGACTTCAATCCCTCATTATGATACAATGAACCTTAGTAATTTTCCTGATGTGATTCTAAAGACACATTTCTTAGGATTCAAGTAAATTTATATTCATGAAGCCTCTCAAATATTCTTCGCAGAATGTCAGGATATCTAGATCTTGTTCTTTATTTTAATAGTATATCATCAACGTAGTCCTTGAAAATTTCATGCATCATGTCATGGAAAATGATAGTATTACATGTTGATATGTGGCTCCAACATTCTTCAAACCAAATGGCATGACTTGGTAACAGATTGTCCCCGATAGAGTCGTGAATGTGGTCTTATGCTAATCTTCAGGGGCTATCTTGATCTGATTATAATCATAAAATCCATCCATTAAGGATAACATATTGTGCCCAATATTTGAGTTGATGATCATGTTGATGTTGGGTAGAGGAAAATCATCTTTGGGGCATGCTTTGTTGATATCATGGAAATTAGTACAAATACGTATGCTTAGGGTATTTTTACTCACTGGTACTATGTTGGAAACCCATTCAGAGTAGTCTAGTGGTTTGATAAAATTGGATCCTAAAAAATTTTCCAACTTGGCCTTAACCAAAAGGGTGATGTGTGGATGTATCTCTTTTTATTTTTGCTTGACTTGTTTAGCACTAGGGTGAACAACAAGATGATGCACAACTAAATATAGGTCCAAGCCTAGCATGTCAGAGTATGCCCATGAAAATATGTCTATATAATCCTTAAGAATGGATATAATATGTTCACATTTTTCTTCAATAAAATAAGCTCCAAGATAAACAATTTTGGGATCCTCATGGGTTCCCAATTTCATTTCTGTTGGGTTCTTCACAAGGAGTGTGGATCCATCCTCTAGAATTGTAGGAAATGTATTATCATGATCATTTTACTCTACTATATCTTCTTATTATTCCTCCCAAAGATTTGGATAATATGAAGAATCGGAATCTGCCTTTTTAGGTAAAGGCCAATTGGTAAAAACCTCTAGAAACTCAAGAGCAAGATGCTCAAATATTTGATGTTATTTTAAAGAGATGCTTGTACTAGCTATGGAAATTGGGCTAGATGGAATTTCAATGTTCTGAGGGGATGAATAAACTTTCCCACTTAGGGGTACCTAAAATAGGTTTTCACTCAAAGGCTTGTCTTTTTCTTTACTTTTTCCCTGATCGACAAGTGCCTCAAAGAGGTTTTCACCCAAATATCTTGATGTTTTTTATTTATTATGACCAAGAAAGTTTGCTTGCTCTCCAAAGTATGTAGAAGGATCAAATAAAAAATCAAAATCCTACTTATGATCATCGGTGGGGAATGCATCTCATAGGCCTATGTATTCTGTAATTGATTCTTCATTTTGAAACTCATCGAGGCATATGACTAAATTTTGCTAATCCCAATCTATGAGTTTAGGATGGAAAAGGTATAGGTTATAGTGAGGGTTTACTTCAGGATGGGAAGTGCCAATGGTAAATATATAATGTCCTATTTTAGGAAGGGAAGCACCACTAAGATGAGTTTTTGCTTCAAGATGGGAAGCTCCAATAGGTGTTATGGTCAATATGGCATTTGAATCAAACAAATTTGAGTTAGCAAGCTTATCAAAAAGGCTATAATGGGATGTTATGTCACTGCTAGGATTCTTGTTACTAGTCAATTTATAAGAGTCACTATCAAATGTCATGAGGTCATCCTTTGGTGGTTTAAATCCAAGACCATGATTCTGATTGACAACTCCAACTGATAAGGGTTCTAAAATTCCTTACACTTGTGGGCCATGGCCTTTCCCTATATAGTCAAGATGATCCATTATCTTGTTAGGGATAGGATACTTTGGATTCTAAAAATAATCAGCAAGGCCTTTAGAACATAACCAATCTCCATTGGTAAAATCCTCTCAATCTTTCTTTGGTGTGATTGTAGGTACAAAAACCATAAGAGGTTTTGGTTGTTTCTTCTTTGGTTGCCAAATTTGATTGAGTCTGTTAGGAGTCTGGGAAGTTTTAGGCTTACCAAAAATTTTAGGGTATTTTGGTAATTTTGAAATATGGAGGAAATCCTTCAGATTGTATGAGGAAATGCCTACATCTTTAATAATAACTTGCATAGCCAAAGCTATTGGAAATGGATCAACTGAAGTAAAGGCTAGATCACCAGGGTTGATATAATTAGATGGATATCAATGAGAAATGATGGATTTATTCTTATTTGCAATGAATTTAGAAACTGGGAAATAGTTATAATTATGAAACTCTACTTCAAGATGTTATTGATATGGCTACTGATAAGCATGAATAGTAACCTCAATGCCATCATGGGGAAACTTAAGGCATTGGTGAAGAGTAGATGGAACTGCCTGTACTTCATGGATCTAAGGATGACCAAGAAGTATGTTATAAGGAAGCTTAATATTGACAATATGGAATAATGCATGATGAGAAATAGACCCAACCATGATTGATAACCAAATTATACTAGATGACTCCCTCTCAGCATTGTCATCAACCTTGATTGTAATAGTTTTTGGCTGAATGCCTTTATCCATGTAGCCCAATCATCATACCAATTTAAGAGATATGATATTCAACCTTGAACTATTATCTATAAGAACCCACTTGATCTTCTGATCTGCAATGATTATCTCAATGTATAGTGGGTTATTATGGTTTGGGCTAAGGGTAGACATGTCTTTTTGATCAAATGTGATTTGCCAAAATGAAGACAAGTGTCCAACTAGGTTCTGGAACTAATCAAGGTTTATATCATTAGGCATAATAGAATCTTGTAAAATTTTGTTGAAGATCTATGGACATCAGATTTCTGTAAGAGTTCTAATATGGAAATTTGTGCAGGGGTTTTATCTAACTGATCTGTTAAACTATAAGGCCTTTGAATTATAGATTGAACTATTTTAGTCTCTATTAGGATAGTATTCAGCTTTGGAACTATTGGCATAATGTTCTCATTAGGTTTTATGGAATAAGTGGGTGAAGGGCCCTAGAAGGTAACATGTGGGTGTTTAGTTCTGACTATATAAACTAGAGGCGGCAAAGAGTTATTATAATTAGAAGAGGAAGGCAAAGGGCCTTGGATGGTGACTCATAAGTGACTAACTATATTACTATAATTTTGTGTCAATGAGGAGCCTTTATAATTATAATAAAGGTGTTGTTATTTAGAATTAGTAACCTATGTAAATAGATTCATAACACGATGATGTAAACACAACATGGTATTACTAGGGGGAGAGGGTGTTGACCCTATGATGATGGGTTCCATGTTGTGAGGAACATGAGATTGGCCATGTTATTTCATAGTAACAGTGGCAATGTGGGCTACAAAAATGCATCCCAAAATATTATTATAATCATAAGGTATGTTGTTATAAGCCACATTGTTAGTATGGGCATTATGATCTTGATTATGCTCATTATGATTTTGACCTTGTTGTTGGTTCTGATTCTACTTCTATTTTTGATTGTGACCATTTTGATTATTTCTTGGTGGTGGTGGATCATGTCAAGGAAAGGGGTCTTTAGAGATTCCCATATCTTGATTTGTGTCCTAATTAGGGGCCAACTTAATTTCTAGTTCATCACTTTCAATAAAGTCCTCAATATTATGTCATAATTGAATGCAATGATATGCACTGTGACCAACAACACGATGAAAGTTACACCATTCATTCTCTTTGTACCAATCTAGTTTTGGTTGATATTGAGGAAATGGCCTTGATACTAGCCATACAATTAAATTAGCTTTAATGAGCTTTTGTGACATTATTTCAACCGATTCTCCTAACTTTCTAAAGACTCTAAAATTGTTATGAAATGTCCTTCATGGAAGTTGTCTCTACAAAGTATGTAGTGGATTTGGGGGAGTTAATTATAGATTTGAAGGAGGTATACCTGTACCATTTGTACATGTCTTGTTTTAGTCACCCCATTTCCAACCATGTTCTTATTTTTGTTAAATCCTTTAGGCTAATCCTGTATAACTGTTTGAACTAGCGATTTAGTCTGATTAGATGCTTGACCTTGCACAAAAATTTGAACAAGCCCCTTATCAATAAGAGCCTTCTCAATATACACTCCTTTGTCAATAATTTCTTCAAATGAGTTAACACATGCTAACCATAGATTATGCACAACTTTAAGATGCAAATTCTGTACAAAGATATCAACCAACTATTTGTCTAGCAAGTTATGTTGAAATTGGCCTGTTAATGCTCTCCACCTTTGTAGATATGCATCAAAACTTTCACCATCATTATAATTGGATTTGTATAAGTCAAAAATGGTTAATTCATGTTCTATGTTATATGATAAATGGTTAACAAACTTTTATGATAAGTCATTCCAATCTGTAACTGATCTTTTGGGTAGTTTAAGTAGCCAATCAAGAGCTTGTCCCACTAAACTTCACATAAATAGTCATAGTAATTACTCACTACTAAAAGAAACATCTTGACATAAGCCAAAGAATGCCTATATGTGCTCACGTGGATCTCCTTTTCCTTTATACTTGTCAAATTTGGGTGCCTCAAAATGAGGTGGAAAGGGGTTTTAGAGAATAGATAAATCAAATAGATATGGGCATATATCATTGAATTTGTACTTTTTTACTCTATTATTTATCTCCAATATTTGAATAATTTCCTTCATATAATTCCATTCTTTCATGTTTGGTGCATTTCTAGATTGAATAAGTTGTTGTTGTGGTATAATGTGCCCCTGGTTTCATTGTTTTTAAAGTGAAATATGCCCCTAGTTTTGTGTGGGTCTATAGGGATTTTATACCTTTCTATCCATGACTTGGTTCTAATTTACTCCTTGAGTTGAGAACATAGACCATTGATTCTTGGATTGTAAAACATTCCCTAAATTTGGCTATTTTGTACTTCATTTCTTTTGGAAATTTCTAAGTTTATTTACCAATTTTTATGTTGGTTGAAAATAACTAGCCAAATTATCTTGAGGGATTTCCTCAATTCGAATTGAATATTTGGGTTTTTGAGTTGTAAATTAACAAAAGGTTCTTAATGATTGAATAATGTATGTTCCATGTCAAATGGAACACTTTGTAAGGTCTCTTGTGACTTTAACTATTCATTTAGAATACCTTGATCCACTATGGTAATGTCTTCATCCAATATTTGTTACATACTTTCAACTACATTTCTTTATTTTTTCAAAGTGGCAAATAGGGAGTCAATTAAGTCTGTGACTAGTTGATTTGCATATTGTTGACTTATTATCTTAATCTTAGCTAGAAGATCTAGATTTGTGTGATTTGACTCTATTTGTATTTATTTTCCTTTGTTATAGGAAGAAGGTATGTCTATTTGTGCAAAAAGCTTTCTCTTACCATCAATGTTCTCCTTCTCTAACTAAGGTATGTAATTGGTCTATAAGAAAGTCAGAAGGTAGTCTAGCACCTAATTCTATCAATCTAATAAGGGTTTCATCTTGATCTTCTTGGGGTTGATATTCATTGTAATCATCTTTGGATCCTACTTTTATAGGGATGTCATAAAAAAACAATGGGGTTATCTTGACCATCATAAAATTGATCATCTTCATAACTAAGGCCATAAGAGGCCCCACTATGAGTGAACATTTGAGTCATGTCTAAAAGAGCTATTCTATGTGTTTGACTAACTTTGGACCAATGTTTGGCAACCAAAAAAAGTATGCTTTGGATCTTTTTTTTAAACAAATAACCAAGGTACCAATGAGACTATAAGGGAGGGTGGTTTGAAACCACACACAATTTAGAAAATTTGGTTCACGAGTTTACTTAACCTTTGGTAAATTTGAAATATTATAGATTGGAAGAGGGTAAGGTAACTCAAAGACCTAAGGTGAAAACTAATACACCAAAGCCTAGATCTTTGTGATATGCCTATACTATAAAATCTAGTTTCAACTTCAACAAGTTAACCCTAAAAGTTTAGAGGAAAGCTCTCTAGATTATGAAGAAGATAAAATGGATTAAGAAACTCAAGATGTAAAAACATATGTGAATCACTAAGTATAAAGCTAGGATCAATTAGGCAGCACAACATCACCACATGATTCTAGTGGGATAAAATATATTCTAGAACTCAAAGCATGAGTGATACACAACATGACTTGAGTCCACCAAGATGATAGTGTGATTATGAGTCTTTAATAAATGACCTTTAATCCAAATAGAAAATTGAACCCAAGTTAGAACAAGCTTAGTGAGAAAATGGTGAACCCACTTTGACACACCAACCCTTAAAGCTCAAAAAGGTTCAATTTCGAATGTGGATTATAAATGAAGGATTTAAACAAATTAGGTAAAATATATAGACTCAATTGGGTAGCATGATTGTGCCAAATTTAATGACATGACATAAAGATTTTGATAATAATTTGAACAAGGAAAAGGTGAATTTTATAATTGGATAGCGTAATGCCTCCCTTGCTCAATAAAATTGAGGATAATGTGTTTTTGTTAAGTTCATTGAGTTAACAAGAAATTTTAGACATAAATCAAGACCAAGTAAGCTAATGACAAAAAATAAACGTCTTAAGTCTAAAATGACAAGGTATGGCAAAGTGTGGTCTACTAAACTAGTAAGGTTTCGATCATTCTAGGGGAATCAATTGCACAGTGACTTTCACATCAACTGATGCAAAAGACAAGTATGAAAATTGGGTAACCACGACATTGACTAGTTGTAAAAAGGTCTAGTCCTTTTTACAACCACTACATCCTACTATTCACTCAGTGTAGTGTGAATTCCAAATGTAGATACATCCCATGTGCAACTCTAATTAGGAGCTAAATGAAGTCAATGCTGGGAGGTGAAACCCTGAGTCAAAGCTTCCCTAGAGAACTTGTGGGAGGTAATGGCATCTCCCTCACAAGCCAAGTTTGTATAAAACTACTAAAATCATAAAATAGAAAGACTTTTGGGTCATTTTTAAGATCACCCAAGCTTTAATGTGTTTTTGGGGAGCACTGTAAAGGACATTCTTTCTAGGCCTTTGACTAGGTTTTTTGTAATAGGAATGGTGATTTTGATTCCAAGGGTTCCCTAAAGGGGACAAATGGAAGAGCATACATGCGGCATCCCTCTTTTTATCAAAAAAAATCTAACTTAAACAACTAAGTAAATAAGAAAACTTGGAAAGGTGAGTTCATTTTTAAGCCCAAATAGAAAATGAGGTGGTGTTCATTTGACCCCTTGGTCTTAGTTATAACTTTGAAAATTAATGCTAAAAACTCACTTAAGCACCTAAATATTACTTTAAGCACCAAAATAATGTTCCTAATTCATTTTAAGCATGTAAAAGGTGATCTAAACATGTTTTTATCAAATGTAAAGCTTGGTCCTACAACCAAAATGTTAGCATGTCCTTTAGCCTTGAAACTATTTTGGGTTTAAAATAATAAACTTCAAAAAAAGAGCTCTTAGGTTTGTGTTTTAAGAAAAACATAGTGATTGACATCGGTTATATAACCAATGACGGTTACACATTCTAAGTGATGATGGTTATATAACCAACATCAGTTATACCTAGAGTGATTGACGACAGTGATCCAACTGATGATAGTTTTACTAACCAATGTCGGTACTATGTAAACTTGTGGCAAAGAAAAATGGCAAAACAAATTAAAAAAATCAATTTGCAAGAGTTTGTAATGATCTAAATGAAGATTATAAAGCTATAAAATTATTTTCTTCATGTGTGGGATGCATTTTTCCCCACCATGCATGCCAAGATGTAGATAGGATTACAAAGCAAGTTAGTCAATCATAAATTCCATAAAGAACTAACTAACTAAGCCAATTAATTCCTATGGGAATCATAAAGGATATAAAGAAACAAATGAAAGAAATCAACATCATATTACCTTCCCAAATGGATTCACCATACTCATGTGGCTCAAAATCATGTTCTCCCTTGATCAAGCATCTTTGTCTTTATTAACAAAGGTGGAAAAATCCTCCAATGTCTCAAAAACACTCTATAAAACCTAGGCTCATGATTCCAAATCATTAAACTAGCATATCATTGAAGATTGAAAACAAAATCAATGATCAAATGCAAAGGATCGTGGAAACAATTTAACATTATAACTTTGCTATATTCAAGCTTGAAATTCATGTCCATGGCCTCTCCATTTATAGATTTTTTAGATTGGTCAGGATCAACCATGACCATCCATCTCAAGATTGAGATGTGTGGCCATGGATAATCATAATATTTGGAGTTAAACTCATAAATTCCTCAAGATAAATAAGCATTAAAGAGGCATGGGAGGCATTAACTAGACATGGGTGACCCATAATCCTAATATTTAATGCATTTATGGCTTAATGGATGCCACCCCATAGATGATGTCACTAGGTGATGTAGATTTTCAAAATCAATTTCCAATAATGAGATATTCAAAAATATATATGGAATTCTTACTTAAGCTCTTAAATTGGATAAATTAGCTTAAATAAGTTTAATCAAGTTTAGTGTAATTATTTGGAAATCAGTGTATAATTAATCAAAATGGTCAAAAAGTCATATTATTGGGTCATAATTTGATTGAAGAGGAATTGTAAGGTGATGTTAGATGTGTTAGAGATATATTCCCATTTAGGATGTTTCCAACACCAAATAATAAAGGTATGTGATGTGTACCAATAAATTAGAAGAAAAGAGTGATCCATACCACTAAATGGCAAATTTGTCATTTTGACTCAAAATAATTTGATCAAAGTTAGATGACCCATAAAATAAATTGCCTTATTGAGGGATACTTTGACCTAAAATGGCACTTGTAATTGAAAATTTTGAACCATTTATTGTGTTTTATAGATTTTGACCTAAAATGTGCATTTGAATGCAATTTGAGTAAGATTGACAATTTCAACACAAGTGGTGTTAGGAATTGGATGTCTAAATTTTGCCCCTATTTGAGAAGGTGTAGTGAGACATTTAGGTGAAGTAATGTATTTTCAAAGAAAAGAGTTTACAAGAAGAAATTGAAACAAATCCATAATGCCCCCTCGAGAGGACATACTGGGATGGACGAAAAGGATGGACTATCAAAAAGAGAGAACAAGTGAGAGATTAACCCATGGAATACATCACATCTAGATGAGCTAATGCTTACACATGTGATTACCATCAATGATCAAAATATAATTAGAGGTATAATAGGCCCTAGAGACGGGGGGAGTGGGAAGGATACAATCCATAAATGTAAGGGACACACTTTAAATATACCCAAATTGAGAGTACAAGCTACATGATTACGACATTGATCAATCCTAAAACAAGTTACACACTAAAATATTTACATCATGGGATTTAATGTGGAAATCTTAGAATTAGAGGAAAAGAGAGAATGTTCTACTTCAGGAAGGGAAGCACCATTAGAACAAGGTCTCTAAAGAGAAGATACTAAATACTATAGTAGAGAAAATGTGATCATGATAAAATAGTTTTGCCCTAGTAGGGTGAATTTATATCATTGATAAATAATAAATAACGATTTTATCCCTATAGATCTGATTTTATTTGTACATGGTTTAGATGTTGGGCCCCAACATGGGCATTTGACAAGTAAAATAGCTCAAAGAGTTAACCCAAAAGATAGGTTAAAGTGAGTGGGCACAAATGTACATGTGATGGTGTAATGGCTTAGAAAGCCATATAAAACCAAGCATATGAGAATGCACAAAGTGATGAGAGAGATGAAAAGAATAATGGAGATAGCTGAGCTAACCTTAATAGAAATTGAGCACTGCCTACATAGTTCTATGGACTCATGTTCCAACTTGAACTTTAGGCCAATGTAGTTCACCCAAGTTTGGGAGAGAATGGAATGAGGAATGGTGAAAAATGACCAAGAATTGATTAGAATTATAATGTATGCAAAGAGATTCACATCTAAGCATAGACAAAGAACCTGAAATGCATGTTACCTAGTAGCCTAATTCCATATCATGAGCCTAGGTTTTGCAAAGTGTTCTTGAGAATCATTCATTGGAACTGATGTTGACATTTAAGACTTTGAGACCTAAGCACAAAGTGCTTGCTATAAAAAAATAAATTAGGCATCATAAGTATGAATAACTTAAAATTACATAAGATTCCAATTGCATTGAGCCATTTCAAATGTGAATACCTATAACTAAGGATAATGGCAAAACAATGACCAAAACTAGAGTTACAGTGATTTACATTTAAACAAAAAAATAAAAACAAAGAAAAAGATAAACATAAATGAATCTAACTTGAAATCAAGAATGGTCTTAAGTAGGAACAAAATTTTTAAAAATAAAAGTCAAGAATGTATTAATGACATGAGACTAAGATATGAATAATCAAGATCCATGTGAACCATCAAGGCATTCTTGAACACAAAAGAGAAAAGCAAAACCAAATAGAAAACCAAGACACCAACAACAATCAGATAAATAAAATGGTCTAAGAATAATGTAATAAAATAGGATCAAGATATAAACAATCAAGATCCATGTGAATCATCAAGATGTTCTGAAATATAAAAGAGATAAGTATAAATAATCAAGGAAACATAAGACTAAGATGAGACAAGAAGTAATAAAAGAAGAAGAAATAAAAGGAAAAGTGTGAAAGCACAACAAAATACCAAGAAAACACAACAAAACACTAATAAAACATAACAAAACACCAAAAAAACTAAAATAAATAGACAAACAAAAACCAAGTTAGTGTTGTTTGAAGATAAATGTTTATACATGTGCACTAGAGGCATTACTTTCTACCACATCATAACAAAGAACAATGACATGAAAACTATTCCCTAATTAAAGAGGAACAATGATATAAGAAAAGGGGGAAGAGAAGAAAAGGAAGGGGTTGACTGAGCTAATTCCAGATGTATAAGACAAGTGGATGCTGCCTACATAGTTCTATGGATGCATGTTCTAACATGAACTTCAGGCCAAATGTAGTTCTCTTAGGAAATGAGATAGAAGAAAAATGATGATTAGACTAGCTTGATTAATGTTATAGAAGAAATAGAAGATACGACAAACAAAGGAGAATGGTTTGACAAATAAGAAGCTAATGAGATGAGAAAGAATGACCTTGTAAAATGGCAAGTGCATGGGAAAAGATGAAATGAACTAGTGTTTCTGTGCTTGCAAAATGGCAAGAGCACAACATGGTAAAATAGGAATGTACAAATGTATAGAAGTGTGATATTATGTTTTTGTTGTTTTATAGATCATATTCTGATGTTTTTGGTATTTTCAAAGTATTTCTAATGTTTTTGGGATAAAATATGTACAAGGTGGGACCATCTAGTCAAGGAGATACATGTCTTCAGAGTAGAGGTTCCAATAAGACAACTAAACTGGCTGTAACAACCCCTGCTCATAAATCGGTGAGATCAAGGATCTTGATAAAATAATAAAGAGTAGAAAATGTGATATAGAATAATGTGTAGTCTAAAGTAAAAAAAACATATCTACATTCATCTATTTGTAACAATATAGCAGTGGTCTAGAATTGAGAAGATGTTTTTATTCACTTGTTTGAAGTTGTATAATACTATCCTGGCTAAACTAATTTGTAGAAATACTACTGAGGATGTTCATAATGTTCATGAAACATAATCAAGATCATAATTGTTCAAGGGATAAAGAGTGTTCAAGCTTATAACATGCCCTAGACATAACAAATAATATGATTCTCAAAGAGAGCAATTTAGAGTGGGATGAAGAGTGTGTTCAGAGTGCCAAGGATTCAAAGCCTTTATTGTCAGGAATCATGAAAAGTGGACTAGGGTAGTATAAAATGTGTTTAAGGTAAGATAAAAGGGTGGAATAAAATTACATCAACACAAGTTGCCCCCAAGTCAAGGTTCTTATAGACAATGGTTCAAAGCTGTTCATGCGTAGAACCTCTTAAGGTGTATGATGTTCATGGGATTTAAAAGTTCTTCACCTTTAGGTTTAGCCAGTTGATATGCTCCTGATCCATAGTTTTTTGTGACAATATATGGTCCTAACCAATTAGGCTAAAACTTGCCTTTCTTTTTGGGTTCACCATTCATATTCTTCTGGTTCTCTTTCAAAATTAAGTCACCAATCTCAAATTCTCAAGGGAGAATGCATTTGTTGTAGCTTCTCCATAATTTATTCTGATAGGCCTATAAGTTTTCTAGGGTAGCTAAATACTTACCATCAAGAAGCTCTAGTTATTGCATCTGTGAGGCTTTATAGTCTTCATCATCTTCAATGTGCTTCAGTGATATTTTTAATGATGGGATCTCAATCTCAACTGGGATGATAGCTTCAATGCCAAAAAAAGGGAGTATGGAGTAGCGCTAGTTGGGGTGTGATGATTGGTTTTATAAGCCCAAAGGGTAGGAAAGAGTTATAAATTCCAAATATGACCAACATCATCGACAATATTCTTTAAGATGGCTATAATAGTTTTATTTGATGCCTCAGCTTGTCCATTGCCTTGTGGGTTATATGGAGTGGATTTCTTGTGCTTGATCTTTAATTTTTCACAAAGAGATTTCACATCTTGGTTCATAAAGGATCCACCATTATCATATATAATATAGGCTGGGATGCCATATCGATAGATGATATGGTAATGAATGAATTTGGCTATGTATTTCCTAGTAACATAAGTGAGAGGAATGGCCTCAATCTACTTGGTGAAGTACTCAGTTGCAGTCAAAATATGCTTATGGCCATCTGAAGATGTCAAGTTAATTTTCCCAATGAGATCGAGACCCCATGTTGAGAATGGCCATGGTATTGTGATCGACTGTAATGGTAAGGAAGGTACATGTATCAAGTTGCCATTTTATTGATAAGGAGCACACTTCTTTACATAATTACAAGCATCTATCTCCATTTTGGGCCAATAGTAGCCTATTCTAAGGAGTTTCTTTGCTAGGATACACCATTGGTATGAGCCCCACACATTCCTTCATGAACCTCCTTTAGTGCCAACTTAAATTCTCCCAAAGATAAATAATGAAGAAGCATTCCATCATAGCCTTTATGAAAAAGCATGTTTCCAAGGGGAATATAACATGTTAAGACATGAACGAATTATTTTTTTTGGTTGTTGGAAAGGTCAGAGGGAAACACATGACTATGGAAATAGTTATTACAATCATGGTACCATGGTAACTTAGGTGAGGGATTAGGATCAATAATGGTGTATATCCTCTCTAAATTTGATAGAATATGTACCGATTGAAGAAGATTTTCAATCAAGAATTAATACTCTTTAGCACTATCATACATTTGAATCATGGAACCAATTATTTCCATGGCACCGACATATTTATTTTTGACTCATGAAACTTGCTCAAACTGTAGACATTTAAAATGTGTTTTAAGGTTGTTGACAATTTTCTTGTAAGGAACAAGCTTATCATCCTTTATTTGATACTAGCTATTTGTCTAATTTATGATTAGATGTGATTCTCTATAAACCTTTAAGCTTTGAATATCCCACTATATAACAAGATGGAGCCTTGTAATTAATGCCTCATATTCAGCCATATTGTTTGTACAATGAAATTGTATATGAAATGCTTTGGGGATCATATCCCCCTATAGCGTGATCAACAATATACTGGATCTAGACCCTCAGGATGTGAAGGATCCATAAAAATAGAGCATCCACTATTTAGGTTCTTGTGATGCTTCTTCTATCATCATGATAGAATCATTTGGAAGGTCAAAATTGAGAGATTGAGTGGCCTTAATAGGAGCTTCTACAAGTTGGTCAGCAAGAACTTGTCCTTTGATTACCTTTTGATTCTAGTACTCAATATCAAACTCACTAAGGATCATAATCCATTTTGTCATAAATCATTGAAAAGATACTTTAGATAAGAGGAACTTGAGAGGATCTACCTTGGTGATAACAATAGTTTTGTTATTTAGCATATAATGTCATAATTTCTAAGTGGCGAACACCATAGCTAAACATTCCTTCTCAATAGGCATATAATTATGTTCATAGGCTACCAATGTGTGGCTTAAATAATAAAAAACATGTTCCTTACCATGATCATCATGCTATGCCAAAAGTACCCCTAGTGCATGTTTTATGGCTAATATATAAAGAAGTTATGGCTTTCCTTGTTTTGGAGGTCATAAGACTGGTGGATTAGCTAGGTATGTTTTAAGCTTTGAAAATGCTATTTGACAATATTCATCCCACTAAATTGTTACCCCTTTCTTTAAGAGATGGGTAAATGGGTGGCACTTATCTACCAATTGAGAAATAAACCTATGTATAGACTGGATCTTTCCTTGTAGACCTCAAAACTATTTAAGATTATTTGGTAGAGGCATCTCCATAATAACATTGACCTTTACAGGGTCAACTTTGATCCCTTATTGTGATACAATTAACCCTAGTAATTTTCCTGATGTAACTCCAAAGACATATTTTTTAGGATTCAAGCATACTTTATATTCATGAAGCCTCTCAAATATTCTTCATATAATGTCAGGATGTCTAGCTCTTATTCTTGATTTTGCTAGTATATCCTCAACATAGCCCTCAATAATGTCATGCATCATGTCATGGAAAATGATAGTCATTGCATGTTGATATGTGGCTCTAACATTATTCAAACCAAATGGCTTGACTTGGTAACATAATGCCCCCCACAGAGTGGTGAACACAACCTTATGATGATCTTCAAGGGCTATCTTGATCTAATTGTAACAAAAAAAATCCATCCATTAAGGATAACATCTCATACCCAATAGTTGAGTTGACGATCATGTCGATGTTGGGCAGAGGAAAATCATGTTTGGGGAATGCTTTATTGATATCATAGAAATTAGTATAAATACATATGCTTGGGATCTTTTTACTCACTGGTACTATGTTAGAAACCCATTCAAAGTAGTCTAGTGGTTTGATAAAATTGGATCCTAAAAACTTTTCCAAATCGGCCTTAACCAAAAGGGTGATGTGTGGATGCATCTTTCTTAATTTTTACTTGATTAGTTTATCACTAAGGTGAACAACAAGATGATGCACAACTAAATTTTTTTCCAAGCCTAGCATGTCGAAGTATGCCCATGCAAAGATGTCTATATAATCCTTAAGAATGGATATAATATGTTCATGTTCTTCTTTAGTAAGGGAAGCTCTAAGATAAACAATTTTGAGATCCTCATGGGTTCCCAATTTCACTTCTATTATGTTCTCCATAAGGAGTGTGGATCCATCTTCTAAAATTATAGGTAATGTATGGTCATGATCATTTTACTCTACTATATGTTCTTGTTATTATTCCCAAAGATCTAGATAATATGAAGAATCAGAATCTACCTTCTCAAGTAAAGGCCAATTGGTAAAAACCTTTAGAAACTCAAGAGTAAGATGCTTAAATATTTGATGTTGTTTTGAAGAGATTATTATACTAGCTATGAAACTTGAGCTGGATGGAAATTAAACATCCTAAGGGGATGAAGAAACTTTCCTACTTGGGGGTACCTGAAACATGTTTTCACTCAAAGGCTTATCTTTTTCTTTACTTTTTCCCTGATCGACAAGTGCCTCAAAGAGGTTTTCACCTAAAGATCTCAATTTTTTTCCTTTATTATGACCAAGAAAGTTTGCCTGCTCTCTAAAGTAGGCAGAAGGATCTAATTAAAAATCAAAACCCTACATATGATCACCAATGGGGAATGCATCTCGTAGGCCCATGTATTCTACAATTGATTCTTCATTTTGAAACTCATCGAGGCATATGACCATTTTTTTTTGATCTCAATCTATGAGTTCAAGATGGAAAAGGCATAGGTTATAGTGAGGGTTTACTTTAGGATAGGAAGTTCCAATGGTAAATATATAATGTCCTACTTCAAGAAGGGAAGCACCACTAGGATAGATTTTTGCTTCAAGATGGGAAGCACCAATAAGTGTTATGATCATTATGGTATTTTAATCAAATGAATCTAAGTTAGCAAGCTCATCAAAAAGGATATAATGGGACATTGTGTCATTACTAGGAGTCTCTTTACTAGTCACTTTGGAAGAGTCACTATCAAGTGTCATGAGGTCATACTTTGGTGGTTTAAATCTGAGACCATGATTCCAATTGATAACTCTAGATGATAAGGGTTCTAAAATTCCTTGCACCTGTGGGCCAAGGCATTTCCCTATATAGTCAAGATGATCGATTATCTTGTTAGGGATAAGATACTTTGGATTCTAAAAATAATCAGCAAGGCCTTTAGAACATAACCAGTTTCCCTTGGTAAAAGCCTCTTGATATTTCTTAGGTGTGATTGTAGGTCAAAAACCACATGAGGTTTTGGTTATTTCTTCTTTGGTTGCCAAATCTAATCAGGTATATTATGAGTCTAGGAAGTTTTAGGCTTACCAAATGTTTTATGGGGTTTTGGTAATTTTATAATATGGAGGACGTCCTTTAGATGTTAGATGAAAATGCCTACATCTTTAATAATAACCTTCTTGGCTAGAGCTGTAGGAAATGGATCAGCTAAATTGGAGGCTAGATCATTAGGGTAAATATAATTAGATCAAGATGGATGAGAAATTATGGCTTTGTTCTTATTTTCAATAAATTCAGAACTTGGACAATAGTTATAATTATGAAACTCTACTTGAAGATGTTTGTAGTATTGATATGGCTGCTGATTAGTAGGAATAGTAACCTTGATCCCATCATGGGGAAACTTAAGGCATTGGTGAAGAGTAGATATAACTATCTATACTTCATGGATCCAAGGATCAAGAATTATGTTATAAAGAAGCTCAATATCCATAATATGGAATAATGTGTGATGAGAAATAAACCCAACCATGACTGGCAATTGAATTATACCAGATGACTCCCTCTCAGCATTGTTGTAAGCCTTGATTGTAATAGTTTCTGGCTAAATTCCTTTATCCATGAAGCCCAATCATCATTCCAATTTAAGAGATATGATGTTCAACCCTGAACCATTATCTATAAGAACCCACTTGATCTTGTGATCCATAATGATTATCTCAATGTATAATGGGTTATTATGGTTTGGGCTGAGGGTGGACATGTCTTTTTAATCAAATGTGATTTGTTGACATGAAGACAAGTGTCCAACTAAGTTTTGGAACTGATCAAGGTTTATATCATTAGGCATAATAGACTCTTGAAAAAGTTTATTGAAGATGGTTCTATGGACATCGGATGCCCACAAGAGTTCTAATATGGAAATTTATGTAGGGGATTTATCTAATTGATTTGTCAGAAAAAAGCCTTTGAATTATGGATTGAACTATTTTAGTCTTTATTGGGATAGTATTCAGCTTTAGAATCATTGGCATAATGTTCTCATTGGGTTTTATGAAAGAAGTGGGTGAAGGGTCCTAGATGGTAACTCATGGGCATCTAGTTACAGCTACACAACCTAGAGGTGACAAGGAGTTATTATAATTAGAAGAGGAAGGCAAAGGGCCTTAGATGGTGACTAAAAATGACTAACTATATTTATACAATTTTTGGTCAATAAGGAGAATTTATAACTAGAATAAAGGTGTTATTGTTCAAAATTAGTAACCTATGACCCAACACAATATTACTAGGGGGAAAGGGTGTTGACCCTATGATGATGGGTCCCATGTTGTGAGGAAAATAAGATTGGCCACGTGGTTTCATAATAATAATGGAAATGGGGCTGAAAAAATTCATCCCATAGTATTATTATAGTCATAAGGTACATTGTTATAAGCCACATTATCAGTATGGGCATTATGATCTTGATTATGCTCATTATGATTTTGACCTTATTGTTGGTTCTAATTCTACCTCTATCCTTAATTGTGACCATTTTGATTATTTCTTGGTGGTGGTGGATCATGTCAAGGAAAGGTGTCTTTGTAGATTCCCATATCTTGATTTGTGTCTTGATTAGGGGCCAACTTAATTTCTAGTTCACCACTTTCAATAAAGTCCTCAATAATATGTCATAATTTAACGTAATGATATGCACTATGACTAAAAACAAAATGAAAGTTACACCACTTGTTCTCTTTGTTCTAATCTTATTTTGGTTGATCTTGAGGAAATGGCCTTGATACTAGCCATATAATTTAATTAGATGTAAAAATATTTTGTAACACTATTTCAACTGATTCTCCTAACTTGATAAATAATATAAAATTTTTATGAAATGTCCTTCATAGAGGTTGTCTTTGTAAAGTAGGTAGTGGATTTGGGGGAGTTAATTGTAGATTTGGAGGATGCATAGTTTGTACCATTTGTACATGTCTTGTTTCAGTCACCCCATTTCCAAACACGTTCTATTTTTGCTAAAGCCTTTAGGCTTATCTTGTATAACTATTTGAACTAGTGTTTTAGTTTGATTAGATGATTGATTTTGTGCATAAATCTTATCAAGGCCCTTATCAATAAGAGCCTTCTCAATCTACACTCCTTTGTCAATAATTTCTTTAAATGAGTTAGAACAAGCTAACCATAGATTATGTGTGACTTTAATATACAAATTCTGTGAAAAGATATTAGCCAATTATTTGTCTGGCAAGTTATGTTGAAAGTAGCCTACCAATACTCTCCACCTTTGTAGATATGCGGTGAAACTTTCACCATCATGCTACTTGGCTTTGCATAAGTCAACAATGGTTAATTCATATTCTATGTTATATGAGAAATGGTTAATGAATTTTTTTGATAAGTCATTCCAATCTACAACTGATCCCTTGAGTAGCAAATCAAGATCTTATCCCACTAAAATTCATGGAAATAGTCATAGTAAGTACTCACTACTATAAATAACCTCTTCACACAAGACAAATAATGCCTATATGTACTCATGTGGATCTCCTTTTCTTTTGTACTTGTCAAATTTGAGTGCCTCAAAATGAGGTGGAAAGGGGTTTTGGAGAATAGATAAATCAAATGGATATGGGCGTATCTCATCGAGTTTGTAATTTTTGTCTCTATTATTAATCTCCAATCTTTGAACAATTTCCTTCATATAATTCCATTTTTGCATGTTTGCTACATTTATGGATTGAATAAGATGTTGTTAGGGTGGAATGTGCCCCTAAATTTTTTTGTTGTTGGGGTGGAATGTGCCCCTATTTTTGTGTGGATTTATAGGGAGTGTATACCTTTCGATCCATGACTTGGTTCTGATTTGTTCCTTGAGTTGAGAACATAGGCCATTGATTCTTGGATTGTAAAACATTCCCTGAATTTGGCTATTTTTTACTTTGTTAATTTTGGAAATTTCTATGTTTAGTTACCAATTTTTATGTTGGTTGAAAAGAAATAGCCAAATTGTCTTGAGGGATTTCCTTAATTTAAATTAAATGTTTGAGTTTTTGAGTTTGTAAAGTAATAAGAGGTTCTTGATGATTGAAGAATGTATGTTTTGTGTCAAATGGAACACTTTGTAAGGTCTCTTGTGACTTTAACTATTCATTTATATTACCTTGATTCACTATGGTAATGTCCTTATCCAATATTTATTATGTACTTTCAACCAAATTTCTTTGTTATTTTGAAGCATCATTGTGAATTAAAGTTGCAACTAGGGAGTCAGTTAAGTTTGCGATGAGTTGATTTGCATATCATTGACTTATTATCTTGATTTTACTTAGAAGATCTAGATTTGTGGGTTTTGAATCTATTTTTATTTCTTTTCCTTTGTTAGAGGAAGAAGGTATGTCTATTCATGTAAAATCTTGCTCTTACCATCATTGTTCTCCTTCTCTAACTAAGGTATGAATTTGTTTTGTAGGAAAGTCAGAAGGTAGTCTAGCACTTGATTCTATCAATCTAAGAAGGGCTTCATCTTGATATTTTGGGGGTTGATATTCATTGTAATCATCTTCAAATCCTACTATTATGGGGATGTCATAAAAAATACCAAGGTTATCTTGACCATCATAAAATTGCTCATCTTCATACCTAAGGCCATAAGAGGCCCTACTACGAGTGAACCTTTGAGACATGTCTAAAAGAGTTATTTTGTGTGTTTGACTAAATTTGGAACAATTCTTGGAAACATAACAAAATATTCTTTGGCTCTCTTTTTTAAACAAATAACCAAGGTACCAATGAGACTATAAGGGAGGGTTGTTTGAAACCATGCACAATTTAGAAGATTTGGTTCACGAGTTTACTCAAATATTGGTAAAGTCAAAATCATATAAATCAAAAGAGGGTAAGGTAACTCAAAGACCCAATGTGAAAACTAGTACACCAAAGCCTAGATCTTTATGATACACATGTACTATAAAATCTAGTTTCAACTTCAACAAGTTGACCCTAGAAGTTTAGAGGAAAGCTCTCCAGATTATGAAGAAGACAAAATGGACTAAGCAACTCAAGATGGAAAAACATACAAAAATCACTACGTATAAATCTAGGACCAAATAGGCAGCACAACATCACCACATGATTCTAGTAGGATAGAATATGTTCTAGGACTCAAAGCATGAGTGATACATAAGATGACTTGAGTTCACCAAGATGATAATGTGATTTTGAGTCTTTAATAAATGACCTTCAATCCAAATGGAAAATTGAACCCAATTTAGAACAAGCTTAGTACACAAATGGTGAACCCACTTTGACACACCAACCCTTAGAACTTATAAAGGTTCAATTTTAAATGTGGATTATAAATGAAGGATTTAAATAAATTGGGTAAAAGATATAGACTCAATTGGACAACATGACTGCACCAAAGTGGATGACATGACACAAAGATTTTGATAGAAATTTGAACAAGGAAAAGGTGAATTTTCCAATTAGATAGCGCAACACCTCCCTTGCTCAATAAAATTAAGTACATTGTGTTTTGGTTAAGTTTATTGAGTTAAAAAGCAGTTTTAGACATAAAAAAACAAATGTCTTAAGTATAAAATGACAAGTTATGGAAAAGTGGGGTCTACTAAACTAGCAAGGTTTTGAGCATTCTAGGGGAATCAATTGCATAATGACTTTCAAATCAAACAATGCAAAAGAGAAGCATAAAAATTGGGTGACCATGGCATTGGCTAGTTGTAAAAAGCTCTAGTCCTTTTTACAATCACTACATCCTAATATTTGCTTAGTATAGTATGATGTCTTAATGCAGATACATCCCATGTGTAACTCTAATTAGGATCCAAATGAAGTTAATGCCGAGAGGTGAAACCCTGGGTCAAAGCTTCCCTAAAGAACTCATGGGAGGTAATGATGTTCCCCTCGTAAGCCAAGTTTGCATAAAAATAAAGAAAACATAAAATAAAAATATTTTAGGTTCATTTTCAAGCTCACCCAAACTTTAATGAGTTTTTGGGGAGTGCTTTAGATGACATTCTTTCTAAGCTATGGACTAGGCTTGTTCTAATAGGAATGGTGCTTTTGATTCCAAAGGTTCCCTAAAGGGGACAAATGGAAGAGAATAAACTTGATATGCCTCTATTTTATAAACAAAATCTAAGTTAAAGAACTAAGTAAATACAAAATCTTGGAAAGGTGAGTTCATTTTTAAGCCCAAACAGGAAATGAGGTGGTGTTTATTTGACCCCTTGGTCTTAGTTGTAACTTTGAAAACTAATGCTAAAAACTCATTTAAGCACCTAAATATTAATTTAAGCACCAAAATAATGTTCCTAATTCATTTTAAGCATGTAAAAGGTGATCTAAACATGTTTTTAGCAAATGTCAAGCATGGTCCTATAACAAAAATGTTAGCATGTCCTTTAGCCTTTAAGCTATTTTGGGTTTGAAATAATGAACTTCAAAAAAAGAGCTCTTGGGTTTGTGGTTTAAGAAAAACATAGTGAATAACATTGGTTATATAACCAATGATGATTACACTTACTAACTAATGATGGTTATCTAATTGACATCAGTTATACCTATAGTGACCAATGACATTGATCCAACCAATGACAATTTTACTAATTGACATCAGTTACTGTGTAAACTTGTGGCAAAGAAAAATGGCAAAACAAAGTTAGAAAATCAATTTGTAAAAGTTTTTAATGATCCAAATGAAGATATTAAAGTTCAAAAATGATTTTCTTCATGTGTGGGATGAATTTTGTCCCACCGGGCATGCCAAGATGTAGAGAGGATTATAAAGCAAGTTAGTCAAACATTAGTCCATAAATCATGAAAAATGCATAAAGAACTAACTAACTAAGCCTATCTATTCATATGGGAATTACAAAGAATAACAAGAAATAAAAGAAATAAAGTAACATCATATTACTTTCCTAAATGGATTCACCATACCCGTGTGGCTCAAAAGCATGTTCTCCCTTAATCAAGCATCCTTTTCCTTGTCAACAAAGGTGGCAAAATACTCCAATGTCTCAAGAACACTCCATAAAACCTAGGCTCATGATTCCAAATCACTAAACTAGCCTATCAATGAAGCTTGAAAACAAAATCAATGATCTAATGAAAAGGATTGTGGAAATAATTTAACATTATAACTTTGTAATATTCAAGCTTGAAATTCATGTCCATGGCCCCTCTATTTATAGATTTTTGAGATTGGTCAGGATCAACCATGAACGTCCATCTTAAGATTGACATGTGTGGCCATGGATAATCCTAATATTTGGAATTAAACACATAAATATCCTCAAGATAAATAAGCATTAAAGAGACATAGGAGGCATTAACTACACATGGATGACCCATAATCCTAATATTTTATGCACTTATGGCTTAATGGATGCCACCCCATAGATGATGTCACTAGGTGATACAAATTTTCAAAATCAATTTTTAATAATGAGATATTCAAAAAGATCTATGGAATTCTTACTTAAGCTCTTAAATTGGATTAATTAGCTTAAGTAAGTTTAATCAAGTTTAGTGCAATTCTTTGGAAATTAGTGCACAATTAATCAAAATGGTCAGAAAATCATATTACTGGGTTATAATTTGACTGGAGAAGAACTGGAAGGCGATGTTAGATGTGTTAGAGCTATATTCCCATTTAGGATGTTGCCAACACTAAATAACAAAGGTACATATGTGTATTAATGAATTATAAGAAAAGAGTTATCTAGAGCACTAAATGGTGAATTTATCATTTTGACTCAAAATGATTTGATCAAAATTAGTTGGCTCATAAAATGCATTGACCTATTTAGGGATAATTTGACCTAAAATGGCACTTTTAAGTGAGAATTTCTAGCTATTTATGGTGTTTTATGGATTTTGACTTAAAATGTGCATTTGAGTAAGATTGATAATTTTAACACAAAGGGTGTTAAGAATTGGATGTCTACACCCAGAAATGAGAGCTTCTTTAGGGGTTATCAATCCACATGTTTTAAAAAATTAAGCTTATAAACATGATATAAGGTACTTGCATCAATAATTAAAAGGTACTGAAATTGAGCATAAGAATGCTTGCTAAGAAATATGCTAGAAATGATTAAATTAGTGATAAACTAATCAATACTAGTGCTAAAGGGTTGGGGTATGCTTTAAAAAATTAGATAGGGGTTTGTGAATTATAAGGAACATACAAAATTAGGTTTGAATAGGTGTAGATGGGTGAAATTAGCTTGCTAGTTTTCACTGCCATAGTGATCGTCGGTAGTTAAGGTGACTATTGATAGTTGGATAGACCATCGGTGATTGAGTCAACCATTAATAGTTACTATATCTAGATCTAGGCTAGTAAAAAGGCTAATTGATGAGATCCAAAAGATGGATTTTGAGAGATGGGTAAGATTTGGGTTTATTATGAAATAAAAGTGAAGTAAATGAATACCAAGAAATAAGTACTTGTCTTATTAGAAGCCATTCGAGTGGATGGTTGAGGTAGTTGACCTATTGGTGGAATCTAGCTTGATTATGATAGAGTAATAATACCTAAAAACTTGGTGGATATGAAAAAATTGACTCTCTAATTTTATTGATGGATTGCTAATGGTGATTGACCTACAAGAAAGAAACTCCTAGATGTACAAGCTCTTGATAACAATTACAGATGAATTTCACCTCCCAATTCCTCTCTTCTTATAGGCATAAGCAAGAGGTCAAAGTGAAGGTTCAACTAGGCTATCTAATTATAAATCATCCATGTAATGGCTCATAATAAGATTTATACAACTTATATTTAGAAAAGTTAGGTGGGTAGTTTCAATGCTAGTTGGTTAAATATGTAGACCCTGACCGTTGATGGTCATGCTGACCATTGGTGGTCAACCTAATCATCAGTGATCGAGGGTAAAGGGTGAAAAGGGGCAAAAGGTTAGGTTAATTTAGTTTAGTCAATTAGCTATGGATTAGGTTAGTTAGGGGTCAAAAGGTGATATTTGTCCCAAGGGGGTCCTAAGGTAGTCAAGGGGTGGCTTTGATATTCAAAATCATAGTGTGTAGATTTTTGGTGTCTACTTTTTGCCATTTTTTATTATGTGGCTTAAAATAAACCAGCTATAAAACAAAAATTGATATTAGTCAAAGTTCTACTGATTGCCTCAAGTATAAAAGGAGGTGTTCCCCCTCAAACTAAGAGGCAATGAGAGAAAATGGAATCGAGTGTGGGTTTGACATAGTAGATGAAGGTGAGGATGAAGGTGGATGTTATTGGGCACTAAAGCATAACTAGGCACATAAAGTATGATAAAAGGTATGATAGCCAAGATCATGTAAAAACAAGGTTACCATGGTTGATAATAATAAAGGTTGGTGCTAAGGGATAAGTGACTAGTGAACTACATGACTGCATTTAGGCATGGTGGTTAGGTACACCTTTTAGTCTCCTAGATAAGGTTGGTATTTCCAAGGGTATCTAAGGTAAGAATTGCTCCCATGAAAAACACAAATAGGTCAAGTGTTGTAGGTATCTAAAGTAAGAAGTGCTTCTGAGAAGACACAAGTGGGTTAGGTAAGCATGAAGTGGTTTAGGTTCAAAAGGGTCAACATGGCAATGTTATCTCTATGGTTAAAGGAATAGGAAAAACATGTCACAAAATGTATGTTAGTTGGGCTAAAATAGACCAACAATGAGGTGACAAGGTGGTTTGGGTGGGTGGAGAAGGTAATCGCTAAGGATGGGTGAGAAATGGTTGGGCTTTGCTAAAAAGGGGGCTTGCTAAGGGAAATGCAATAAATTGAGCATCCTAACTATTGATGGTCAGGGTTCTCAAGGGTGACCATTGATGATCACCCTGACTATCGATGGTTAGGGTGTAAACCCTAAAAATATATAGGGTAAAAGTGATTTTGAAATTACTTTTACTCACTTGCTATTTGTGATCATTGACTTTGAGCTCTGGATAATTTGGGCATTGAGTGGTGAAGGTGTTTGTTGAGGGTGTGATTACTAAGGTGGATGGTTGACATCGATTTGAGGTAGATGGTGGTGACTAGTTACGATGTAGGGAGTACATAGGTGAAAGTGAGGACAAGTGGGTCTATGACTAACTCTATGATGGCATACACAAAATGAGGTAGGGGTGTATTGATTTTGATAGCTAGATTTGATTTTATGCATATACATTGGGTTGGGAGGTCAGGGTAGGGTAAAATGGGTGGTTTTTGAAAGGTATGCCCTAGGTAGGGTTTATGTGAAATTCAAGTAAGTAGATGGGTGAAAATGGGAATTGATGGGTTGGGTAGGTAAGTTAGGCTGGTTGAGGGTGTAGGGTAATAAATATATTTGATTTTCATGCATTTTGGGTATGTTTTCAGTGGATAGGGTTTGGGAGTTTTGGCCACAGAATGCCCATAGTGATCATTGATGATCAGGTCTGACTGTTGATGGTCGATACCCTAGATAATATGGGTACCTAATCATCAAAAATCACCATGACCATCGATGATCGATGAGGGTAAAAAAGATTTTTATAAGTGTTATAAAAGGTTAGAATAAGTGGAAAGCTTGTGCATTAGGCTTAGGCTAGCAAGGTAGGTCCAAATGGCAAGTGTAATGGGTGGGGGTAGGATATATAGGTTGGGTAAGGAAATAGGTTAGTTATGTGAAAAAGATAGGGTAGATGATAAGCTATTTACTAGGTATGGGCTTGGTTAGGAGGTTTAGAGTGTCAAGATAGGTCACTTGTACATGGTGGGAAGGGTTGGGTGACTAAGTTGTGATAATAAATTGGTGAAAGCTAGAGAGTAGATTTAGATGTGTGATCAAGTAACACTTATCTTTATAAAGATACAATAGGGGATGGCCCTAGTCAATTGGGCCCATATGGATGAGGTGGGGTTATGAGTGATGAAGCAATATTGACACATACCTCGAGATGCATCCATAGTCATAACGCTCAATGAGAGATGAGATCTCACTACAAACACCTTCTTACTATTGATTAGGGAGATGACTATTCTACTTGAGGATGTTCATAGGATTAATTGAATTCTACTCTATGGTGATCTGATATACCACATAGGTTGAGAGGATTAGGATGATCATATTGAGTTATTATATAGAGATAAGAGTGATTAGGTCAAATGGTATATTGAGGGATTTAGGTATATAATGTTGTATCATAGGGATCCTACTAAGAGGAGACTTATGACCATGCTCATGATTGTAGTGACATGATTTATGCTTCTTAACTAGAGTAGTGAGAGATTTATTTATTTACTACTCAGTGTACTAGTTGAGCTATTGCTAGGGTAGACTATCTTTGGTTGGGTACTTATTTTTCTTGTGCAAATTCATAGAGAGCTATGGGGGTTTACGACTTATAGGAGGTATGACATCAGTGTTGGCCTAGTTTTGCATTTTTGGGCCTACAAGAATATTTAGATGTTAAAACCAATGGGATTACCATGGGTAGGGTACACACAAATAGAGTTCCTCATCGACTTTATGTAGTGGAGGGGTGACTTTGTTGCATCAGGTGCAAGAGGTGGGGCTCATGATGTGCAGTGGTTTAGGGGTGCACTAGGTGCCAGAGATATTACTTAGAGGCCATACATCCATTTTATATTAGGGTTAGGTTACAAGAGATAGACATCTCACTATAGATCTATAGATGGATATTCAGTAGGAAAGATAAGGAGGTGGAGTTGATTTTATTTGATAGGGTACGTCAATAATTTAGCTTGTTATAGGGTATCTTAAGCCCATTCCATAAGTATAAGAGAGAGGATTTAGATATCTTACTACTAGTGCCATAACCTGTGCATATGAGGAGCTAATAGTTAGGGCTTCAATAGATGATGTTGGGCTTTTAGATGGGTATATGGCATGGTACTAACCCATAGATATAACTATAGACATTGGTGGGGATGATAGAGGTGTGAGGATAATGGCCATAGATCTGATGGGCCATGATGGATAGGCAAAAGCATCTATATACACTACATAGGGATACGTACAAGTCTTATAGGGATAGGTAGCCACACTATAGGGCTAGATTGTCACATTATAGGGTCAGCTTGCTATTATCATAGGTGAGAGGGATCATGCTAGGACCTCTTTAGGCTTGGTGACCTAGTAGAGGGACTCTCTGAGGTAGAGAGGAGGAGGAGTAGTAGGAAGATAGGCAATGCCACCAGACTTTACTCCTATAACAAGATACCTATCTATAGTGGAGGAGCTATGGTATTATAAGGCTATTATTTTGACACAGTGTCCAAATGAGCTCCAATGGGGAGAGTATGGGGCTAACTTAGTAGGTGAAACTAGTTTAGTAACACCAGGGCAATGGGTAATGTTTGTATCTGGTTAGACAAGGGTAGGTGGGGGATCAGTTGACATAGTAGGTGGGTAGGTACTAGGATCCAATGGTGTTCTAAGAGGTAGTGGTGCCCCTAGGGCATAAATATAGCTAGATATGTGACATTTTGTAAACCATTTTGATTATAATGTGTGAATCAATGTAGTGAGATATACATTTTTAAGAGAGAGTCTATCTATCTATATGTACACATTATTCTATGGTTATTTAACTTACGAGCTTACATATATGTGATATTTACATATGGTCATGCTCATGGTGTATGATTTATATTTGGTGTTCATTACTTATGATGTGATGTTTATATTGCTTATGAATTTGCTATGTTATTCATGGATTATGCTTATGGATACTAGACACTGACATAGACTTAGCTAGGCATGAAATGGTTTTGATTTATGGTTATGTTTATGACTTGATAAATATTAATGTGTATGTACTAAATTTATAGACTCTAGACATGTGGTGTAAAATGGTTGATTGCTTAAATTCTCATGGATGTTATGGTGTCATGGTTATGCTTGTGGCTATGCTCTATTGTTAATTTGGCTTAAGGTGAAACACTTGAGGTAAATGAATCAACAACACTAGATGAGAGACTAAATAATATAATCAAGAGATAATCATCATCATGAAAATATCAACTAGTCATGATAGGGTAAGAAGAGGGCATGCTGCTTCTTCATTGACAAGGACTACAATAAAACCAAAGTTAGACTAGCTTAATAAACACAAGTCATTAGAATGCTTTGCATTTGTTGTTCCCAAAATTTATCACTGGCTTTTGTGGACAACATGTTTACCATTTCGGTCCTACAGGCCAAAATGGTCTCTTTCTTTCTCAAAATGTTTTGGGTAGTCAAGTCATTCAATTATACAAGCCTTTTCGGCTAAGGAAATCACAAGTTCAAAAGGCGGGCTTTCGAAAGGAAAAATCTCAAAACACTTAACGCATTTCCTAAAAAATTGTAAGAAAGGTTCAATGCCAAGGTTCAATAAAAAAGGTTCAACAATGGGGTTTAATGATCTGGAATGAACTATTAAATTGTTGAACCATTAAACTCTACCTCCAAAAGGTTCAAAGGTTTAAAGAGTTCAAGGTTCAAAAGGTTTGAGTGGAAGGTTTGATCGAATGGTTCAAGCAGAAGATTCCAAAAAAAGGTTCAAGTGAATGGTGCAAATAATTAGTTCAACGACACCTTGAATCATAAAGAAGACTAAGTGAATGTGGCTCTTTATAAAATATTGAACCATCAAACTGTCGAACTATTGAACTTTGAACCATTGAACCTTGAACCATTGAAATCTGAAAGGTTTAAAGGGTTCAAGGTTCAAAATGATTCAAGCGACTGGTGACGTCCCTGCAGATGTCAAATTTAGGGTAATGGAATAACCATTGATTTTCAAAAAATGCAGATTCAAAGACAAACTCAGCTATCCAATGAGAAAGGAGGTAAAGAAGCCAGCAGAAGGTGAGAAGATAGCCTTGAGAGATTGAATCACCAGGAAGAGACAAAAGGTAGAAAGGAAAGAGGGAAAGTTACAGAGAAATCCAAAATATCTGTAGGAGAGTTATTCCAGTAGGTAGAGCAGTCCACTAGGTGGATATCAGAGAGCGTAAGCATTCAAAGGTGTGGCCTATTTTTCTTTATTTGAGTAAAGATGAGTGGATAGTCATGTAAGTATCCTAAAGAAGAGTGGCCTTACCTTTTAGAAGATCAGGCGACCCATGATTTGGAGAAGACATTTGAGATGATTTAAAATGCCAAAAGTTAAGGCTGATGACATATTCTATCATGGTCCCTTCACAAAATTTCCAATGCATTCAATGCAACATGGGCTATTTCATGAAAACAAGTGCCAAAGTCTTTCTTTGGAGGCTATATATTATAATCTCTCAGTTGGTAGAAGAGGATATCTCTCGATGATTAGAAGAAAAACTCTACCCAAATTGAAAGGCATTCTTAAGACTTTGAGCTCAGACTGTTAATCATATTTTATCAAGTGAATGAGAAAGAAAGTGACCTTTCAAACTTTGTGTTAAAATAACTTGTGTTATCTAGGAAATCATTCTTATGTCTTTTTCCTAAATACACTCTTGTCTATTTAATCAAAAAAGCAGAACAAGTGGAAATAATCTGAAAGAAGTCTTGAAGTTGACTGTGGGAGACTTTATGCTGCCATAATTGTCTTTAGTCTGTGTGTGTTTTATGTTTTAGGATATTGGAGAGACTTTGAGTTCCCCTTATCCTTCGTAATCTTTTACTCTATTATAGTTTTTGGTGGAAATTTTGTGCTACACTTCATTCTACTATGTTACTTTGTCCTAAATTAGTAGGATAAACAATGAAAGACTTTGTGGTTTCATGGGTTTCTTGTGGATCCAGTTACTACCCAGGAAGAATTCCTACTATTTACTGAACATCATTTTTGAAAGAAGAGAAATGCCTTTAGTAATTACATAATAATTCTCCTTTATTTTGTGAACATCATCTCTAAAAAAAGAGAGATGGATGGTATGATTTCACCCCTGAGTCTACTTTTAGTTTATATTAGTATATTATAGTTTATAGGGAACCTCCCCTTGCTGAGAGAAGAGATTTATCTCATTAGGCTATGGTAACCACACCCATTTTGCCATATAAATCTCATTGTGCTATGGTTAATATGCCCATTTTTTTGTTAGTTAGTTGAATACAAAATATTCACCCAATAGTTTTTTTGCAACTCTACTAGGGAAGAACACGTAATTTGAAGCCTCAAGCTTCAAATTGAAGCATTTCTAGTTCTTTTCCATTTTAAACTCTGGTAAATCCATGGTATACACGAAGCCAGAGAGCTCAAGGTATTGTTGATCCTGTGTTCAAGTTTATATAGTGAAATAATTTTGACTTTTCTCCTCCATAATCTTGCCTCTAGCGAACCAGGAGTTTTCCTCCTACAGATGTTAGGTCCCTAATACCAGGCAAATCTTCTCTTTCCTCTGCTAGTAGAGATTTGTCTATACATACCCCACTAAGATTTGTTATCCCTCCCTTTAATCATCATATCATAACAGTCCAAGGTCCTTGGGGCAACACTTTTGGCCATCTGAATCTAACCCCACCTTTATATGAACTACCCCATAGTTCAAGAAAGAATGTTCCCAAGTTCTATGGTGATGGGAGAGTTTATCTTGATAAGTATATTTTAGCTTTATGCATAGTTTATGGTGTGATAGGTGTTGAATTTGAAGATATAATGGTCAGACTATTTGTGGAAATGTTGCAAGGTGCTATCACAGACTAGTTTTATCATCTGCAAGCACAAATAGTAACTGATTGGAACACTCTCAATGCTAAGTTTGAGGCTAGGTTCAAACCCGTAGAAGATGCATATGCCCTATTAGCCCAGTTTACACAAATGAATAAGGAGCCTCATGAACCCATGTGAGACTTCATTGCTAAATTTGACAAGCTAAGGAACAAGATTCCTATAATTACTCAATTGACGCTAAAAAATCTTAAGTTCTTCTTCATTAATTCTCAACTTCCTGATGTGAGTTTCCAATTGAGGAAAGCTGGCCACATAGATCTTGCTGTAGCTTAAATTTTGGCCACTGAGGTTTAAGATGATCTTATCTTGGTAGGAAAGATAAGAAAATATCCTAAAAGAAATAAATTTTCATCTTTTGAAAATTTCTCTACAGGCACCACTGATCCTATGGTGCAAAAGCTAGTAAATGAATTGCTAGCTCTAAAAAAGCAAATGGCATAAGAGATGTCTACCCCTCCTTCTTATCAAGATATACCAAGGAGGATGTTTCCCAACTAGTCATATCAAGACAATGCTGCCAGGAATCAAGAGCATCCAAATCATCTCCCTCCCCCACAGGGGAAGCTTGCCATTGAAGTAGCACCAGCTAACTCAGCAGTTGGTTATCATGAAGCTAAATATGATCTCTCTTTCCAACCTGAGTTGGACCAAGAAGATGACACTAATCTCTTTGTCGAAGGTAAAGAAGAATTAGATGGCAAATCTAACATTGGTTTCCTGAATAACTAGGATGAAGCTAGAAGTAAGAGAGAAGTGTTTGATGGATCATACGCTATTTTTACTAGGTCCCAGAACCAGTCAACTGAACAAGATGATAAGGGAAAAATAGGGGAAGAATCTTGACCAATAATTTTAATTTCTAAATGGGGGACTTCACTGCCTTTCCAATCAAAGGACCTGGTGATCAATAAAAAAAGTAAGTACCTCAAACAACCCTGCACCTTCTGCTTCAATTTCGTTGACTAGTACCATACCCAATAAAACCCAAAATGATGGAATTCCTTCCTCTATTTTTATTTAATTTTAGTTATTTGAAATAATTGATCATATTAAGAAGACCAAGATCTAAATGTCTGAGTTTGAATACTTACAAGCCAATCTTGAGCAGTTGGATAGGCTAGTTGAATGCATCAAAAGTAAAACTGTCCCTGCAGGACAAAATGTTTCAAAGGTGACTCATGATACCCCAAAGAACAAAGCCACCCAAAATAATTTTGTCATTACTCTTCTTATTGCCCCTGGGAAAATAGAACCTTTCTATGTTTCCCTTTTGATTAATGGTCATAAGTTGAGCAACTGTATAATAAACTCTGGAGCCTCTGATAATGTTATGCCCACCAAGGTAGTAGACTCTCTCGGTCTTACTTTAACTAAAAATTTTGAGAGATGGTGCCACTTTTGGTTCAGATCAAAGATGCTCAATTTACATTTACGACCTTCCTAGAAAAAAGGATTAAAATGACAGTCTTGGTGGCCGACGTTCTAGCTTCCTATGGCATTCTTCTTGGAAATTTTTTTTACAAGGATGTTGGTGGAGAATTAAACATATACATATTTGAGGTGAGGATACCTATCAAGGGCATCATGAAAAGGCTACTTCCTAAGAAGGAATCAAAATATATTGTCACTCAAACATCAGCCCTTGAAGCTCAAATTTTATTTAAATCCTCAGGAATGGGTAACTATTTTCTATCTACAGAAGATGTTTCTATTTCATCAGACAAAAGTTATATAAGTGACAATCCAAAAAATTTAGAAAAGACATCAAAAGAATTGGTAGATCACTATTCAGATGAAAAAGGATCTTCCCTCTCTAATAAATAAAAGTCTAAAAGGAGATCAGATTCTAATGATGTTTGGATTCTAGAATTTGATGGCAGCAATTCTTCTACTAGTTCTAGAGCTAGAATTGTTTTGATATCTCCATAAGAAGATATTTTATCTTATTCTTATAGGTTGCAGTTTAACAATACCAACAACACCGCTGAGTATGAATCTTTATTGCTCAGATTGAAAGCTACTCAAGTGAAAAATGTTAAGCTTCTTCACACCCAAGGAGATGCTAAACTGGTGGTATGTTAGGTGAGGAACCTGTATTAAACCAAGAATGAAATATTGTGACATTATCACAATATGGTGTAGGATTGCCTTGAAAGTTTTGAGGCTTTTATTATTTCTATGGTGCCCAGAGAATTCAATGATCGAGCAAATTCCTTGGACGTCTCTACAACTCTCATGGTTCCTCATCAAGATTTTAAAGGGCATAAATACACTATTAAATTGGTCTTTTGACTAAGTGTACTTGATAATGCCAACCATTGGCAAGTGTTTAATGAGGAAAACCAAATCATTGCTTTTCTGGAATAGATGGATAGATTTGAGAAGCTTTATTTTGAAGACAGTGAATCTCTACCATGGGAATCAGCTCCCAAAATAAATTTAAAAATTGGTGAAGAGTTCCTTCAACTCAAAGGGAATAAAATTCCCAAAGGGTTAGTTTCTCTTGAAAAACTATTCAATAAGCATGATAGGTTTATCAAGAAGTGACCAATAGATTCAAGTTCCTCCAAAGATTTTGATCAAATAAATTTGAGTACAGAAGATAATCTCAAAATGGTCAACATTGGGAATTGTTGCACTCTTGATGAAAAACTCAAATTCATTACTCTACTTCACCATTACATTGATGTTTTAGCATACTCTTATGATAATCTAAAATCTCTCAAGCCTAAAAAAATTTGGCATGAAATTACTCTTAAAGTTGGGTTATTGCCTCATAAGTAGAAATAAAGGTAGTACAACCCTAAGATATCAGGTACTATTCTTTCTGAGATCCAGAAAATGTTAAATGCAAGGATAATTTTTCCAATCCATCATACCACTTGGATTGTGAACATAGTCCCTGTGAGAAAAAAAATGGAGAAATTTGCCTCTATATTGATTTCAAAAATCTAAATCAATCCTCTTTAAAAGACAACTACCCCTTGCCCATCATGGATCAGCTACTGTAAACAGTGACTGGCTTAGAGATGTTATCAATGTTAGATGGTTTTTCAAGGTATAATCAAGTGGAATTTGGTGAAACAGACCAACATAAGACCACTTTCACTACACCTTGGGGCACCTTTGCATATCATAGAATGCCTTTTGGTTTGATCAATACTGGTGCCACCTTCTAGAGAGCGATGGATATTGCCTTCAAAAATGAAATGGGGAAGTTCACTATGATATATCTTGATGACTTGACCATCTTTTCCAAACATCATCTTGATCATGTGCATCATTTACAATAAGTGCTAGAATGATGTCAATAAAATGGCATTTCTCTCAATGTTAAGAAATCAATTTTTGGGGTTATAAAAGAGAAACTTCTCGATCAAACTATATCTCGAGAAGGCATAAAGATCTACCTAGAAAGAGTCAAATCCATCCAAGAGCTTGCTCTTTTTACTAGTAAGAATACAGTCTATTCTTTCTTTAGAAAGGTGAATTTTCTACGAAGGTTCATCCCTAAATTTGTAGAGAAGACTCACCACATTGTCAACATGATGAAGGGTAAAGCTACCTTCCACTAGAATGAAGAAGGCAAGTCAACATTTCAAGAGATCAAAGAAGATATCGCCCATGCCCCAATCCTGGTTTGTCTAGACTATGCCAAAGACTTCATAATATATAGCTATGCTTTTAAACACATGCTTTCATCTATTTTGGTTCAGTAGAACAAAGAAGGTGTAGAGTCCCCCATATCTTTTATGAGTTATCCTCTCAAAGCTCATGAGATAAAATATTCAAACATGGAGATGCATGCTTATGCTGTGGTTAAGGTGGTAAAACACTTCCATTTCTACATCTTGAACTCACATACTATTGCTCTAGTTTCTGATACAATAGTAAAGTCTATTTTAACTCAACATGAGTTTAGAACTAAAAGGGGCAATTAGATTGCTAAAATCTAGGAGTTTGATCATGTTATCAAACCCATGGAGCTTATGTGAGGAAGAGGTCTCTACTAATTAATTACTGATAACATACTAGAGGAAGTAGGGCATGAAGAAATAGAGGTTGAAGACATACCTACAATTCTCTTTATCACTACTACGAATGAGTGGTATTCTAATATCACTCATTTTCTTACTTATGGTGAGTGTCTTGCCCACCTATATCACAAAGAAAAAAGAATTGTTAAGTTGAAAGCTGCTAACTTTGTCTTTTGGGACAACGGTTTTTACAAGAGGAGCCTTGATGGGGTATTTTTTTGTTACGTGGATAAGGTACAATAGAGCAAACTTTTAGAGTCTTTCCACAATTTGGCTTGTGGAGGATATTTTTCTACACCTGTGACTGCCCATAAGATTCTACGAGCCAGGTACTATTAGCCTACTCTATTTTGAGATTCATACACTCGGGTATATAGATGCGAGTTGTGTCAATAATTTTTTGGGAAACCCAAGTTGGCTGTGTTACCTCTCAAGCCGGTAGTGATTGAAGAGCTGTTTCAATAATGGGGTATTGATTTCATCAGCTAAACCCATCCTTGAGTGTTGGGCATAACTATGTTCTCACAGCCACAGACTATTTTATCAAGTGGGTGGAAGCCATTCCAATCAAGCATGCTACTTTAGAAGTGGTATGTAATTTCCTCAAGGAAAATGTTATTTCCCAGTTTAGAGTCCTAACCAAGATTATAATAGACAATGTAGCCTATTTCTATTCTCATGAGGTTACCCAGTTCTGCTATTATTATGAGATTATCCTCTTCCACCTCTTCTGACTATTATCTGCAAGGAAATGGTCAAGAAGAATCAAGAAACAAGAACCTGGTGACCATTATCAAGAAGCTGGTAGATGACAATCAGAGAACTTGGCATAAAACATTATTTGATGCTTTATGGGTAGACAGGATTACACCCAAAAGGGTGATAGGTATGTCACCATTTCAACTTCTGTATGGTTTGAATGCAGAGATACCAATCACTCTAGAATTACTAGCACTGAAGTTGGCAAAGGTAGTCTAAGATCAAACATTTGAAGATTCTATCGATAAGAGGATTATGTGCTTGAATAAACTAAATGAGCAGTGAACTATGGTGGTGGATTGTATTACTGCACATCAAAGTTGGTAAAGAAACTCTTCAATCAAAAAGCAAGGATTCATGATTTCTAGATTAGAGATCAAGTCGTGTTGTGAGATAAGAGGAGAAAACCAAAAGGAATGCATGGAAAATTGGATTCCTTATAGAGAGACCCATTTGCCATTCATCAATTAAATGGTAAAAATAGTTTCTTGCTAAAATATCAAGATGGAATATCATTTTCATTGCCTCATAGTGGGCAGCATTTGAAGCACTTCAATCCTTGAAATATCAGATAAGTCCAATTATACATTTGTATAGTCTTTATTTGTTTTATATTGTTCATTTAGTTTTTGATGTCTTTCTCTTTTTTGGATGGCATGACTCTATATCCCAATGGCATAGATGAAGGCACTTAGAGTCTAGGTTCTACTCCCTTCGATTGTTTCAAAACACAATCGATGGATGTTCCCCAACTGGAGCCAGCTGGTTTTCCCAAAATCCATCGCTAGTTTTTATGGACATCATGTCTACCATTTCAGTCCTGTAGGCCAAAATGGTCTCTTTCTTTCTCAAAATGTTTTGGGTAGTCAAGTTATTCAATTGCACAAGCCTTTTCGGCTAAGGAAATCGTAGGTTCAAAAGGTGGGCTTTCGCAAGGAAATCTCAAAACACTTAAGGCATTTCTTAGAAAATTGTAAGAAAGGTTTAATGCTAAGGTTCAATAAAAAAGGTTCAATGGCAGGGTTCAATGATATGGAATGAACCATTGAACTGTTGAACTATTGAACTCCACCTTCGAAAGGTTCAAAGGTTCAAAGAGTTTAAGGTTTGAAAGGTTCGAGCAGAAGGTTTGATCGAATGGTTTAAGTAGAAGATTCCAAAAAAGTGTTCAAGTGAATGGTGAAAATAATTGGTTCAATGACACCTTGAACTCATAAAAAAGACTAAGTGAATGTGGCTCTTTACAAAACATTGAATTGCCGAACTACCGAACCACTGAACTTTGAATCGTTGAACCTTGAACCATTAAACTCTGAAAGGTTCAAAGGGTTCAAGGTTGAAAATGATTCATGTGAGTAGTGACATCCTCATGGACATCAAATTTAGGGTAATAGAATAATCGTTGATTTTCAAATAATGCAGACCCAAAGACAAACTCAACTATCTGCTGAGAAAGGAGCTAAAGAAGCTAGCAGAAGGCAAGAAGATAGCCCCAAAATCTTGAATCACCAGGAAGAGACAAAAGGTAGCAAGGAAAGAGGGAAAGTTATAGAGAAATCCAAAATATCTACATGAGAGTTATTCCAGTAGGTGGAACAAACCACCAGGTGGGTATCAAAGAGCATAAGCATTCAAAGGCATGGCCTATTTTTCTTTGTTTGAGTAAAAACAAGTGGACAGTCGTGTAAGTATCATAAAGAAGAGTGGCCTTACCTTTTAGAAGATCAGGCAACCCATGCTTTGGAGAAGACATTTGAGATGATTTAAAATGCTAAAAGTTAAGGCTGATGTCCTATTCCAACATGGTCCCTTCACAAAATTTCCAATGCATTCAATGCAACATGGCCATTTCATGAAAACAAGTGCCAAAGTATTTCTTTGGAGGCTATATATTGTAATCTCTCAATTTGTAGAAGAATTAAAAGCAAAACTCTACCCAAATTGAAAAGCATTCTTGAGACTTTGAGCTCAGACTGTTAATCATATTTTATCAAGTGAATGAGAAAGCAAGTGACCTTTTAGAATTTGTGTTGAAATAGCTTGTGCTATCTAAGAAATCATTCTTATGTCTTTTTCCTAAATACAGTTTTATCCATTTAATCAAATAAGCAAAACAAGTGGAAGTAATTTGAAAGATGTCCTAAAGTTGATTGTGGGAGACTTTGTGCTGCCATAATTATCTATAGTCTGTGTGTGTTTTATGTTTCAAGATATTAGAGAGACTTTGAGTTCCCCTTATCCTTCATAATCTTTTACTCTGTTGTAGTTTTTGGTGGAGACTTTATGCTACACTTCATTCTACTATGTTACTTTGTCCTAAATTAGTAGGAGAAATAATGAAAGACTTTGTGCTTTTGTGGGTTTCTTGTGGATCCAGTTACTACCCAGGAAGAATTTTTGCTATTTAATAAACATCATTTCTGAAAGAAGAGAAATGCCTTCAGTAATTACACGAGAATTCTTCTTTATTTTGTGAACATCATCTCTAAAAAAAGAGAGATGGATGGTATGATTTCACCCCTGAGTCTATTTTTAGTTTATATTAGTATATTATAGTTTATAGGGAACCTCCCCTTGCTGAGAGAAGAGATTTATCTCATTATGCTATGGTAACCACACCCATTTTGCCATATAAATATCATTGTGCTGTGGTTGATATGCCCATTTTTCTATCAGTTAGTTGATGACAAAATATTCACCCAACAACATTAACACTTTTTAGTTGGTTAACAAGGTGTCTTGACCATATAATGTCAAGTAAACTAAAAAATCCCTTGCATATAGTGGAAAAAGGGAGATGGGTGAAAATAAAACCCTATTTCAAGACTAGCATACCTCTTATGTAGGTGTCTAAAGAAACAAGATAAACAAGACTATGCTAAAGTGTGTAGATTGATCGACGTGAGAAGTCTACTCGTGAGGGCTGATTGTGGCTTTCATGTTATTATGCTATTTTTGAGAGCCGATTGTGGCTTTCAAAAATAGTTTTTTTTTGTTGTGATTTTGATAATGGGTCCTTTGCTGATTGCTGTATATAGGAAGATGATCGATGTAGGAACCTTTTGATAAATTTCTATGCTTTTGACAAATGCTTACTCAACCATACTTTGAGGGAGTGGTCTAATTTTATGTTCTTTGATTAATACTTTTGATAGCTATCCTTTGAAGGAGTAGTCCACTTTATGCTTTGGTAATTTTGAATATATTTTCAAAAGCTATCCTTTAAGGGAGTATTTTGTGAATGCTAAGAATGGCATATGATTGTTAGTGATAGGAAATTTGTTATTTTGATTGACATATAATTGCTTGGGCCAACTTAGTGGTTTACCTTTATGAAGGCAAAGTAAAAGCACAAGAAGGTTGATTAGGTGTGAAGAGATTTAAGTGATAATGATAATGGGAATCCATCCTGTGAAGGTGTGGAAAGTACCACAAGAACCATGCGATGGGTAGAGCCATGATACCCATTGTTTAAGATAAGGATATGCCAGTGATGACTAATCACATGATTTAGTTTTAATCGATTGTACTAAAAATAGGGAGATGGAATGTGGGTGGATAGTAAGGGATGATCTTAAGTTAGACAAAAAGTGAATGTGATTCTTCTCAACAAAAGAATGGATGCAGATGTGAAGCATTGAGTGGATCAAGTTCTAGGTGGCCTTCAAGAGAAGACAACTAGTAAGCTCTTGATCCATACTTGTGTGTTATGATATAAGGTCCAAGCCAATTAAAAGTAAACTTTCTCTACCTTATTTTCTCCATATTAGTGAAATGTTTGTTTTCCTTTAGGATGAGATCTCCAATATTGAATTATCACACTTTAAGGTGATTTTTATAAGCATGTTTGACGTGTTCTTGATAGACATGAAGATGGGTAAGGGCTACTAAATGATGCTCATCAAGTATCTCAAGCTTGGATAGACAGTGCTAATGATAATCATCCTCTGAAATAAGATCTTATAAAGATATGTGAAGAGAGGGGATTTGGAATTCAAGGGGAAAGACAACCTCTACTCTAAACATAAGGGAAAATGGGGTGTCACCCATGGGTTTTCTAATGCTAGTATGATATACGCACAAGGTGAAAGGGATGTGTAAATGCCAATCCTAACCAGATTCATTAACCATTTTATTTAGTATGCTATTAAGAGTTTTGTTAGAGGCTTCTACCTATCCATTTGCTTGAGGGACATAGGAAAGGAAAATCTTAACTTAATGTTAAATGCATCACATAGACCCTATACCTACTTTTTCTTAAAGGATTTACCATTGTCAATGATAATCTTATAAGGAACATCAAAGTAATAAATGATATGATGGTTGATAAAGACAATAATATTTCTTGCTTTAGTTGACACTAGAGAGAAAGCCTCTAGCCACTTGGAAAGATACTCGATCACCATGATAATAGAATGGTGTCATTATGAGGAATGTGGATTGATTTCACCAATGAGGTCTAGACCCCATTGTGAGAAGGGCCAAAAATCAATGGAAACTCAAAGGCTATGGCTAGATGCATAATGAAAATTAGCATGTTGTTGAAATTTGACACACTTTTTAACACAATCATAATAATCTTGGTTAGGGGTAGGCTAGCAATAGTCAAAACAAAGGATGCACTTAGCTACAGTAAGGCCACTAAAGTATTCCCCTCAAATTCCATCATACATTTCCTTGATAACATGAGAGGCTTCATGACTATGTAGGAAAGAGAAGAGGAGACCATCAAAGCTATGTTTGTATAGGATTCCCCTCATAATGATATAGTGAGAGGTACTCTATATAAATTCTCTTCAAGCATTCTTGGAGAAGCTAGAAGGAACTATGCCAAGGTTAAGGTAGTCAAAGGTTTGTTGATACCAAAGGTTAGGTTGGTTCTCCTCCATACTAAAAATAGTGGGAGAATTCGGTTTGACATAAGATGGTTGGGTAAGCCTATGGATAATGATAGATAGTTTAGAGTTTGAGGGTGCATATGAGATCTGAGAGGAAAGGGAAGTCATAGTGTCAGCAAGCTTATTAGTACATCATGGTGTTGACTAGATGTGGTAGTGTTTGAATGATGCTAGGAGTTTGTCAACTAGTTGCTTGTAATACTATAAAACATCATTATTACACTGGTAAGAGATGTTGATTTTATTAACCATAAGTTAAGAGTCACCAAAGACATTGATTATTTCTAAGGTAGTTTGAAGGCCTATTACTAGGGCTTCATACTCAACCATGCTATTGGTACATTCAAAATCAAGCTTGAAGGACAAAGGTAGAGGCTCACCATTTAAGGGGATAAGGATGATACCATCTCCCACACCTCATTGACACTTTTATTTGTTGAAGAGCATGGTAACTTGATAGGTGAAACCCACTTGAGAGAGGGTTGTGATGGAATCATTAGGGAAATCAAGAGGAGGAGGTTGGTTGTCTACTAAAGGTGTTTCAACCAATTGGTCAGCAATGACTTACCATTTAATTAAATTTTAATGAAATAAATGAAGGTCAAACTCTACTAAGAGCATGAGCCATTTGGACATATGCTAGTTTTGGTATGGCTTAAAGTGCATGTACTTGAGTAGGTTAGTGTTGGTTATGACATAGGTTTTATGGTTGAGAAGGTAATGACAAATTTTGGTAGCCATGAAGACTAAAGCTAAGCAAAGTTTATCAGTATGGGTATATCGAGTCTCATACTCTACAATCATGTGACTAACATAGTATATGGCTTGCTCTCTATGTTGTTCATCTCTATGAGCCAACATTGCCCATAGGGAATGGTTAGTGGTAGAGATATATAGGTATAAAGGTTGGTCATCCTTAGGAGGGGTGAATATAAGTGGTGTAAAAAGGTATCTTTTGAGTGAATCAAAGGCCTTTTGATAGTCACTATTTCACTTGAAAGAGACATCCTTCTTTAGAAAGTGGTGGAAGTGTTGGCATCAATTTGAAAGCTGGGAGATAAAATGGTGAATGGATTGAAACTTTCCTTGCAAGCTACAAAGTTACTTAAGGTTGACGAGAGGAAGCATGTCAATGTTGGCTTTGATCTTGGTGGGATCAAATTTGATTCCATGAAAGATGTCAATAAAGCAAAGAATATTTCTTGACAAGACCCTAAAAATACACTTCTTGGGGTTAAGGTGGACATGGTAATGGATAAGTAGCTCAAAGATGATCTTAAGAATGGCTAAGTGATCTTTTTAGAGTTTAGATTTTTCAAGAAGGTCATCCACATAGTCCTCTAAAATCTTATGGATAAGGTCATGAAAGATATAGGTCATGGTACATTGGTAGGTTATACCAGTGTTCTTGAATCTAAAAGGCATGACTCTATAGTAGAAGGTTCCCCAAGGGTGGTGAAGGTGGTCTTGTACTAATCTTTAGGTGTAATTAGGATTTGATTGTAACCTGAGAACTCATCCATAAGAGATAACATCTCATGGTCAATTGTAAGATCAACAAGTTAGTCTATGCTAGGTGAGGGAAAGTCCTATTTGGGGTAAGCAAGGTTGAGGTCATGAAAATCCACATAAATGCATAGTCCCCCTATGGATTTGGTGTTAGGTACAACATTTGAGACCCATTGGGGGTAGTCAGTGGGTTGAATAAAGTTGATAGAGAGTAGATGATAAATCTCTTATTTGATGAGAAGGGCTATGTAGGGATGTATGCATCGAAGCTTTTGTTTGATAAGTTTGGTGTTATGGTGAGTGACTATTTTATGGGTAGAAATGGAAGGGTTAGTCTCAGGCATATAACTTTAAGATCAAGTAAAGCCTATGCTATGGTCTTAAGGGAAAGAGGGGAAGTATCAAAGTTCTTTAGTGTTTAATGATTGGCTGATTTTGACAATGTGCAGTTTATCCAAAGTAATCAAGTTGATATACATGGTGGATTCATTCAATATGGTCAAAGACTTAGGAGGGAGGGATTTATGAATTGAAGAATTTGGGGCACCAAGGTAGGTGAGAACAAAATCATCATCCTAGCACTAAACAGTGTTAATGGTAAGAGACTCTTCTCCTATTATCTCATGATGTGTCAAAGGGATGGTTATGGTCACCCCTTCCTTCTAATAAGTCAAGGGTCCAAGGCTGATCATGTTGAAAAAAAAAATTTAGGTGGGATGATGTCATCATCCTCACACGCAATTAGAGGTGAGGTCAGTGAGGAAGGGATATCTTCCTCAATAATGGTAACAACTAGTTGTTTGGATTTCTTCTTATTAGGTAAGATGAAACCAAGTCTATGCTTTTCATGTGGCTTCATAATTTTTTTTGTGACCAATTCATGTGGGCCATGCTCATATCACCCAAGATTGAACCATTTCCAAGCACATTGATGAAGGTATGTCTTAGAAAATCTTAGTTTAGCTAGGTAAGAGAAACTGGTGGTAAATGGTCAAGGTGGATGTGAGGTGGTAAAAGCATTGAGGGATTTATCAAGTTCCCCATAGATAAAATGGGTTTGATGGTAGGAAGGTCTAAATGAAATGAAAATCTTGACATTAGTGTCATATCTTGGTTAGTTGGAAAGTTACCTGTACTCATTGTTGTGGGGTGGAGCTAAAAGCTTCAACTGTTTGCAGACACTAGAAGGAAGGATGCTGAAGAACCAGAGCCACCGGCGTCGGCAATATGACCGACATTGGTCAAGTGCAGTGGAGAAGGAGACCGGCGATGGCAGGAAGTCGGCCGACGTCGGCAGCACCAGACCAGCAGGGACTGGCATCGGTCACCTGTGTATTTTTGGAACTACTGTTGACAAACAGTCAGTTAGTTGAACCAAGTGTTTGCATGCTAAGGGGATAATTTAAGTCACGGGCTGTGTGTCTAATTTTAGTAGTTAGACTTCTATTTTTGTAAGCATGGGATCTTATTTATAGACCCATAAGGCATGTATTGTAAATTAAATTCTAAGGCAAGTAAAGTCATTAAAGCTAGCAAGGTCAAGGAGATCTACAGGTGTAAGGTCAAGGAGATCAGCTGAAGCATTCAAGGAGGAATAACAACTCAGGCTTTAGAGTTGTTGTGTTGAGCAAGAGAGAGAGGGAAGAAGGTCTTGAGGTGTGGCAAGCCTTTGAGGTGGAGGAAGAAGTGGCATCTTCCTTATTGTATTTTCTTCTAGTAGTATTTAATACAAGAGTGTGTATTGTCTCTCAAATTCTTTGCTATCTCAAGTTTCTAGCTACTTTATCATTCTGGTATAATTCCGTGTTTAATTGCATATAAGAAAGTAATCAATTGTGCTCTAATTGGTAGAGCTATAGATCCCCTGACAAGTGGTATCAGAGCTTTTGGTTGGGATACTAACAGATTGGATTAGATATGGTTAGTGTGTTTTGATTACAGGTCATTCACAGGGTTTTCTGATTGAGTGGGAGTTCAGCAATGGTAGGAGAAAGTAAGCTACGAATGGAGAAGTTTAATGGAAAGAATTATCAACACTGGAGGATGCAGATTGAGGACTATCTGTATCAGAAGGATCTGTACTTACCGTTGGGTCAGGTTGCATGCAAGCCCACAGATATGAAGGATGAAGAATGGAACGTTCTTGATCGGAAGGCTCTCGGTTCCATAAGGTTGAGCCTTGCATCATCTGTGATTTCTAGCTTATCACAGTGTAAGACAACGGAAGAGTTGATAAAGTCCTTGGCAAATTTATATGAAAAGCCCTCGGCTTCTAACAAGGTATACCTTATGAAGCAGCTATTTACTTTTCAAATGTAGGAAGGTGGATTGGTACATACTCATCTCAGTGATTTCCATGGTTTGGTAAACCAATTAGCTTCAGTCAATATTGCTTTTGATGATGAGGTAAAGGCTCTCTTGATTTTATGTTCTTTGCCTGAAAGTTGGGACGGTATGGTTATGGCAGTAAGTAATTCTGCATCTACTTCTAAAATCTTAAAAGTTGATGATGTTGTGAGTGTGATCTTGAATGAAGAAATACGCAGGAGAAGCACAGGTGAATCATCAGGGAATGCTCTAAGTGCAGAAAGTAGGGAAAGGCAAAGGGAGAAGGTTGAGCAAGGGAAATCAAGGTCAGGCAAGAGATCCAAGTCCAGGTATGGCAGAATAACCTGCTGGAAGTGTGGAAAGCAAGGGCACTTAAAGAGAGATTGCAGATCGAGTATAGATCAGCATGAAGGACATGAAGAAGAAGCAGATGTTGCAGATTACGCTACACGGGATGCTCTGGTATGTTCTTTGGATAAAGTAGAATCTTGGGTTTTAGATTCTGGTGCCTCTTTTCATGCATCCCCACATAGGGGATTTTTTCATGAGTATGTCCAGGGAGATTTTGGAGAAATTTATGTAGGGGATGGTAAGCCTTGTCAGATTGTTGGCAAAGGGAAAGTGAAGCTGAAACTGCAGACAGGTAACACATGGGTGTTAAAAGAAGTCATGCATGTCCCAGTTCTAGAGTGGAATTTGATTTCTATTAGAAGTTTGGGTGATGAGGGTTGCACAGTAACTCTCATAGCGGACTCTTGGAAGGTTACCAAGGGTACACTTGTTGTAGCTAGAGGTAAGAAAGTAGGTATGCTTTATCTATCTACTTGTACTACTGATTCTCTTTCTAGGTTTTCTACTTCAGCTGTAGATTCAGAGATGTGGCTTGATAGGCTTGGTCACATAGATAAGAAGGAGATGCTTGTTCTTGAGTCAAAGGATATGCTTTCGGATTTGGAAGGTATGGATCGTGGTTTCTGTATGCAGAAGAAGAAGGTAATGTTTCTTGAGGAACCTGATGTTAGTGACAAGAATAGGAAAGCCTTGGTTTTCAAGGAGAAGGTGATGGACAGAGTTTAGTACAAGATGAAAAATAATTCTGAGCAGAGCAAGGGTGATTTGGATAAGGATTTGATCCAAAAAGAGCTCGCGGGAAAAAGTCAGGTCTCACAAAAAAAATAGAGAGACCGAAGTCGGTAGAAAAACTGGCATCGACGTCCATACAAGGACCGATGTCAGCTATGTGCAGACCGACGTCGGTGACTCAAGATAGATATCGATCGGCATCGGCTAGGGGAAACCGATGTCGGCAAGGTGGCAGTCGCAGGAAACCAACCTCGGTCGTCTGCAGACTGAGATGTGACCGGCATCGGTTACTGAGACAAATTTTGGGTGGACAGCAAGCTGTCATGGAGTCTCAAGTGCCCATATGGAGGACTGAAGGTGTAAGTAAGTTCTTAAATTCATCATTTCCCTTATTTACACTACTTGTTTCTCACTTATGGCATATGACCAGGAAGTTATTGAAGAAGCAAAATAGGTAGATCCAGGAAACAGTGGGAGCTTGGCATGGATGAGGATGTGATTCCTTGGAGGAGAATCAAATAGGTGTTTGGGTAGAGTGGCCAGCTGGAAGTAAGCACTGAGAGATGAATGGATATTCAGGATAAAGAAGAGTGGAAATGGATACATGAGATGGAAGATCAGGGTATATGGTCTTGTATTAGCTGCAGGGCAATGGAGATTTGATCATTGTGTTTCTCTTTACCAGGTTGGATAGTATTAGCTACATATCCTATTTCTGTATGATGTGCTTGTTGCAGGGTTACATATATAGGTATTGCTAAACTAAAGGTAAAGCTAGTTCAGGTGTTTGCCATGGAGAATCTGGGAGCAGCAAGATTCTTTGGCATGAGTGTGTTCTAGAGACATGGTAGGTCGTATGTTGACTTTGTTTCAGGATGATTGTGTGAAACCGGTTAGCACACCGATGGTTGGATAGTTCTATGAACAGGTGTCTTAATTCACATAATGAGGTTGATTGCATGGTATGTACTAAACCTGAGTTTTCCCAAGCAGTGGGAGTTGTCACAAGTTGGAGCCAATTCGAGAGAGAACCATTGGAGGATAGTTCAGTGGATTCTTAAAGGGACTAGCAGCAGGTGCACATGCTATGCAGGTTCAGGTTAATTTCTACATGGTTATAGATGTGGATGTGGCAGGTGATTTGGATGACAGGTTTTACACTACAGGTTTGTGGTGGTTGGTCTTCAAGAGTGGTCTTGAGGAGGGATACAAAGCTAAGGGAACAAAATAGATGGTGTACAGGTACAGGTACAAGTTGCAGCTGTTTATCTCCAAGTGGGAGATATGGGGAGTAGGGAAAGTGTCAAGTTCTAAAAGGTGGTACTCCCCTAGTGAAAGGTGATGTAATATGGATTTCAAAGGGTCAATGGTAGGGATTTGATGTGAAGGTATAGTGGAACTAGTTGATGCCTAGTTGGTAGAAGGGGGTATGATATCCACTTTGGTGGTTGAAGTTTGGGTTTTAGCTACTGAGGGTGTGCTATAATGGGGATATGAAGACATCATTGGGGTGATAGGTCATGTTGTATGTTGAGAAAGGAACTGGGTCAAAATAGATGGTGATGACCTAGCCTTAATGCTCAACTTAATACAATAGTGGAGGGTAGAGGGAATGCAATCTATGGAGTGAATCTAAGGTCATCCCAATAAGACATTGTATTGGAATTCACCTTATACAACATAGAAAACTTTGAGGAGTGTGTACTGTCATAAATAGATGTGAAGGATGAAAACTCCCAAGGTAGTGGCTATGGTATCATTAAATAAATGAAGAATGGCCAAAGATTTAGACATGACATTATCTAGCAAGTTGAGTTGGTTGTGTTGTCCCTAAAAAATGACTCCTCATTTTTTTTAGACAAAATATGACTATTTTGGTCCTGCATGGCCAAAATTGTCCCTCCCCTTTCCAAAAATTTGTTTTGAACATTCAAATTCATCATTGTCTCAACTTTGTGGTAAAGGGATTAGCAGGTTCAATAGGTTCCAGGTTCAATATCAATGGCAAGCTTCAAATGGGTCAAGTGCTTCATATAGAGCTCAAAGGTTCAAGCAATTCAAAGGCGGCCTCAGTCAAATAAAGAAGTAGTGAATAGTTGGTTCAATCTATGAGTTCAATCAATAGGTTCAAGAAAAAGCCCTTGAAAGCTGCCATGTGTCCCATTGAAACTCTGTGGAGCGCAACAAGTGTCAATGTTCACGTCTCTAGCCTCTTCATAAGATGTAAGGCTTCTTTTGATAGGTTTTTTTGAGTCCTACAGATGGTTACAAGTGGCAACTATAGAAGGCCCCAATGTATTCATCTAAGAGTAGTGGGACGTGCCACGTGTCCCCTCCAAAGCTTGGCAGAAGCTGACAAGTGTCATTATCCGTGACTTCTTCCTTTTACTTTTTGTTTTCATTAAAGACCATGGTGGGCCTTGGGTAAGTATCAAAAGTGAGTGGAACATGCCATGTGTCATCATCTGAGATGGTCCAAATACATCCTTTTGATCTTTGCAATTTTGCTAGAACTCAGTGGAAGCTGCCACTTGTCATTGTCTGCATGATTCCCAAAAAAAACTAAAAGCTACCACATATCCCTGGTGGGTCAAAGCAGAATGCACCAAGTGTCTACATCCACGTGGCTAACAAATGTATTCAGACTGCACCATGTGTCCCTTACATAGATCGATAGAGGCTGGCAAGTGTCATTGTCTACAAGAGCTTGACTAAGCCCCAAACATTTCTATGATGTCGTAAAGGCCTGAGAAGGCAGATGCTACCAAGTGTCAACAACAAAAGATGCCACGTGTCCTCACATATTCCTATGGAAGATGCCATGTGGCACTTGTTCAAAGAGTGAAAGGTGCCACATGTCAAAGGAAAGGGGCACTCATAATACAAAGGCACATATGGAGCCAAGAAAATGTTTCCTTCGGATGAATTGTCTGAAGGAATTCCTTTAGACATTTTGCCTGAAGGAAATAAAAGGGATGACATCCCACCTAAGAATTAAAGCTCGAAGGCCACTTAGAAGACATTGAACGGCATGTTCCCTTTGGAAAAGGGTTTGAGCCTTAGAGGGCTGCAGAAGCTGCCAAATGTCACAAGCCGAGACATAGTTTTAAATGAAGCTTCATAGAGTAGAACCCACCACATGTCCCGATCCAATGTAGTGGAAGCTACCACATGTCTGCATCCGCACCCCCCAGTCACTAACCAATTTCAAAGTTTATTTTGATAAGCCTATTTTGAACCTATAGATGCCACCATGTGTCCTCACCCATGTCATAGTGGAAAGTGACCATGGCAGGCAAGAAAGACATAAAGGAGTTGCTAGGAAGCATGACGGGCCTGCAAACATCAAATTTGTCACAATGAAGTGTCTGTTGATTCCAACAAACTCAAGGCATAAACTTGAATGCATTTGAAAATTCTAAGGCTAGACCAAGAGAAGGAAGCGACAAAGAGGGAAACTCAGCAGGAGTTATTTCCAGTAGGTGGATTAGTTCATCGAGTAGATATTTGGGGCCTATAAACATTGAAAGCACCATTTTTTTGTCCCTTATGAGATAAAGGCAGAATAGATAGTTGCATAGCTAAGCAGGTGATGTAATTAGAGATTTAGGCTCAGGAGGAGGCACTAGAGATGAATCGACACACCACAGTCAAGGCAGCCACCCTACTCTAGCATGGCCCTTTCTGACAAAACTAGAATGCATCTAAGGCATTAAATGCACTGAATGGGTCACTCCATGGGACAAAGTGTCAAGCCTCCCTCAGGCCTCTATATAATGTAATCTCTTGTATCATTTTAGGGGATACCTTTTTGATTATCAGAAGCAAAGCTCTGCCCAAATTAAAAGGCATTACTGAGACTTTGAGCTCAGATTGTAATTCATATTATTTTATTTGAATGAGAAAACAAGTTACTTGTAGACTTTGTGTTGTTATAGCTTGTGCTATCTTAGGAGATTGTTCATATGTCTATTTCCTAGGAGCTTTCTTGTCCATTTGATTTAACAAGCAGAACTAGTGGAGGTGATCAAGAAGGTGTCCTAAAGGACCTTGGGATGAATTTATGTCCCCATTGTTCTTCGTATTTCACTCTTAGGTAGTCAAGGTGGAGACTTTGCACTACATTTCAGGCTATTGGTTAATCTACACCCTTTTATCACCTATTACTAGAAAGATTCTTATTGCCTGTAAGAAAAAGCACTTTTGAAAGAAGAGAAGTGCCTTCTGTCATTGCACCAAGATTTCTACTATTTAGGAAGGAATTTGGCTCCTGGCTAAAAGTTGCTTTTGAAAGAAGAGAAGTACCTTCCCCATCACCCAAGATTTCTTCCTTGTTTATCATCATCATCTCTGAAAAAAGAGAGATGGATGGTTTATCCTACCCCTGTGTCTTACTTTCTGCTTATATATATATAGTATATAGCCATCGCATATTTAATAGGGAACCTTCCCTTGATGAGAGGAGAGATTTGTCCCCTTGTGATGCAGCAAACTTGCACATCTAGATGACCAATATCCCTATGCTATGGTGATAGGAACTATTTTGAATGCCAGTTTAGCTGGTCGATAAAATATTCACCCAATAGTTTTTGGTGACTCTGTTGGGGACACAATAATTTAATGTAATTTAGAACCTCAAGTTTTAGATTAAAACATCACCTGTGTCTTACCCATTATCATTATAACCCTTATCCATTATAGACTCTAGAAACTCCGTTATGTGTCTTACCCATTATCATTATAGCCTTACCATCTTCCTCCATCTCCTTTATATTATCTGGTTTACAAAATTAGAGCTTCTGGGAAAGAAACCATAGTTTGAAGCATCAATATTTAAGTTGAAGCAGGGCCAATTTCTTTTCCATTTTTGTCCTATAATCTGGTAACTCCACTCAGATGTGTTATCCCTATTTTTCATAATCCAATCATGGCAGTTTGAGGCCCCTGGGGTAACTCATTTGGCCCACTTACTCTAACTCCACCCCTGCATGAGCTACCACTTAGTTCAAGGAAGAATTTCCCCAAATTCTTTGGTGATGGAAGAGTCCACCCTGATGAACACATTGCAGCCTTTACCATAGCCTGTGGTTTGATAGGGGTGGAATTTGAAGATGTGGTAGTCAGGCTTTTCATGGAGGCACTACAAGGTGCCGCTATAGACTGGTTTTACCATATGCAAATTGGATCAGTGACTGGCTGGGGCACTATCAAAGCTAAGTTTGAAGCAAGGTTCAAAACTACAGAAGATGCTCATGCTTTACTAGCCTAACTTACACAGATGAAGAAGGAACCTCATGAGCCCATGAGGGATTTTATTGCAAAATTTGACAAGCTAAGAAATAAGATTCTTGTAGTTGCTCAGCCCACACCCGAGAACCTCAATTGCTTCTTCATAAACTCATAGCTACATGAAGTGAGTTATTTACTAAGACGTGCTAGCTGCATAGATCTTGAAGCTGCTTAAGACTTAGCCACTAAGTTAGAAGATGACCTTATCTTGGATGGAAAGATAAGAAGGGATTCAAACAGAGGTGCATCTTCCTCATCTTTTGATAACTCACCTACAACCACCACTGATCCAATGGTGTAGAAGCTAGCAAATGAAGTGTTGGTCCTTAGAAGAAAAATGGCGCAAGGGATGTCATCTACTCCTTCATACAGAGATGTACTAAGGAGGACATTCCCTAATCAGGCACATCAAGGGAAACCCAATCATTTTCCTCCCCCACAGAGAAACCTTGCCATTGAAGCACCTCCAACCAACTCAGCAGTTGGGTATTTGGAAATAGAGCATGATTTCTCTTTCCAACCTGAGTTTAATCAAGAAAATGATGCTGGTCTCTTCATAGAGGATCAAGAAGAGTCAGCTAGTGACTCCCACATCGATTTCCTAGATTACCAGGATGAACCTAGAAGTAAAGGTGAAGCATCTGAGGGATCATATGCTGTGGTTACCTAGTCCCAAAATCAATCAGCTCAATAAGCTGATAAAGGAGAAATAGAGGAGTGATATCAACCTATAATTTTGATTGCTAAGCGTGGGGCCACTCTACCTATCCAGCCAAAGGACCCAGTGATTTCTAAGAAAGTAAGTATCCCAAACATTTCTATACCTTCTACTTCAAATTCGTAGGCCAGTCCTCCCACCCCTCCCATAAACCAAAAGGAAGAACTCCCATCCCTTGTGCATGTCAAATGTGTCAAGACCCAAATAGCAGCCTCGGTAGCCTAAATTTTGTTTGAGTCTTTAGGTAGGGATGAAATAGCAAAAGAATTGGAGTGTGGCATAAGTGTAGAAGAACCCTTTACTCCAAACGAAGAAGAATCTAAGATATCTGAGGGGGACAATCAAGACATGTGCTGGGCTGAGCTATCAGAACATCAAATTATGGTACTAGGCTATGCTACTACCCATCAAAATTAGGAAAAGGAACTCTTCGCTAGGAGAGCAAAGATTCATGGTTTTTGGACCAAAAGTCAAGTCTTGCTTTGGGGTAAGAAGAGAAGAAAACCAAGGGGAAGACACAAAAAAATGGTTTCCTGGTGGAGAGTTCCATTCACCTATCATTGATTCTAGGGACAAAATGATTTCTTGCTAGTTTATCAGGAAGGAATGCCATTATCATTGTCTCACAATGGGTGGCATCTGAAGTGCTTCAAATCTTGAGGCATCAAATAAGTTCATTTATACATATGTATATTTGTATAGTCTTTAGTTCTATTTTGTGCTTTTTGTCTTCATTTTTATCACCTTTCTTTTTGGGTAGCATGACTCTGTAGCCCAATGGCACACTTCAAGGCACCAGTGATTTTGGTTTCTACTCCCCTCAGCTATTTTGAGTTGTTATTTGAAGGAAGTTTCCCAGCAGGAGCCAACTGTTGTCCTTGAAAAATGACTCCTCATTTTTTTTAGACAACATATGACTATTTTGGCCCTGCATGGCCAAAATTGTTCCTCCCCTTTCCAAAAATTTGTTTAGAACATTCAAATTTGTCATTTTCTCAACTTTTTGGTAAAGGGATTAGCAGGTTCAACGGGTTCAAGGTTTAATATTGGTGGCAAGCTTCAAATGGGTCAAGTGCTTCGTTTAGAGCTAAAAGGTTCAAGTAATTCAAAGGTGGCCTCAGTCAAAGAAAGAAGTAGCAAATAGTTGGTTCAATCTATGAGTTCAATCAATAGTTTCAAGAAAAAGCCCTTAGAAGCTACCATGTGTCCTGTTGAAACTCCACAGAGCACGATAAGTGTTGGTGTCTGCATCTCTAGCCTCTTCATAAGCTGCAAGGCTTCTTTTGATAGGTTTCTTAGAGTCTTGTAGATGGTGACAAGTGGAAACTATGGAAGGCCCCAATGTATTCATCTAACAGTAGTGGGACGTGCCACGTGTCCTTGCCAAAGCTTGACAGAAATTGATAAGTGTCATTATCCATAGCTTCTTCCTTCTACTTTTTATTTTCATTAAAGACCATGGTAGGCACTGGTAAGTCTTAGAAGTGAGTGGAACATGCCATGTGTCATCATTTGAGATGGTTTGAATACATCCTTTTGATCTCCATAGTTTTGCTAGAACTCAGTGGAAGCTGCCACTTGTCATCATTTGCATGGTTTCCAAAAAACACTGAAAGCTACCACATATCCTTGGTGGGTCAACGTGGAACACGCCAAGTGTCTACATCCATGTAGCTAAAAAATTTATTCGGACCACACCATGTGTCCCTTGCATAGATCAGTAGAGGCCGGTAAGTATCATCATCTGCAAGAGCCCAATTGAGCCCAAAACATTTCTACGATGTCACAAAGGCTCGAGAAGGTGGATGCTGCCAAGTGTCAACAACAAAATATGCCACATGTCCTCACCTATTCCTATGGAAGATGCCACATGGCACTTGTTCAAAGAGTGAAAGGCACCACGTGTCAAAGGAAAGAGGCACTTGCAATACAAAGGCACATATAGAGCCAAAAAAAGGTTTCATTTAGACATTTTGCCTGAAGGAAATAAAAGGGATGATAGCCCACCTAAGAATCAAATCCTGAAGGCCACTTAGAAGACACTAAAGGGCATGTTCCATTTGGAATAGGGTTTAAGCCTCAGAGTGCTGCAGAAGCTGCCAAGTGTCACAAGCTAAGACACAATTTCGAATGAAGATTCATAGAGTGGAACCCATCGCGTGTCTCGACCCAATGCAGTGGAAGCCACCACATGTTTGCATCTACACCCCCTAACTGCTAACCAATTTTAAAGCTTATTTTGATAAGCCTATTTCAAAGCTATGGATGCTGCCACATGCCCTCACCCATGTCACAGTGGAAAGTGACCATGGCAAGTGAGAAAGACACAAAGGAGTTGCTAGGAAGCATGATGGGCCCGCAAACATCAAATTTATCACAATGAAGTGTCTATTGATTCCAGCAGACTCAAGGCATAGACCTAAATGCATTTGAAAAGCTTGAGGCCAGACCAAGAAAAGGAAGAGATAAAGAGGGAAACTCAGTGGGAGTTATTTCCAGTAGGTGGAGCAGTTCACTGGGTAGATATTTAGGGCCTGCAAACATTGAAAGTGATGTCTATTTTTCCCCTATGAGATAAAGGTAGAATAGATAATTGCATGGCTAATCAGGTGATGGAATTAGAGATTTAGGCTTGGGAGGAGGCACTAGAGATGAATCGACATGCCACAGTCAAGGCAGCTAGCCTACTCTAGCATGGCCCTTCCTAACAAGACCAGAATGCATCTAAGGCATTGAATGCACTGAATGGGTCACTCCATGGGACAAAGTGCCAAGGCTCCCTCAGGCCTCTATATAATGTAATCTCTTGTATCATTTTAGGGGAGACCTTTTTGATTATTAGAAGTAAAACTCTGCCCAAATTGAAAGTCATTACTGAGACTTTGAGCTCAAATTATAATTCATATTATTTTATCTCAATGAGAAAACAAGTTACTTGTAGACTTTGTGCTATTATAGCTTGTGCTATCTTAGGAGATTGTTCATATGTCTATTTCCTAGGAGCTTTCTTGTCCATTTGATTTAACAAGCAGAACTAGTGGAGGTGATCAGGAAGGTGTCTTGAAGGACCTTGGGATGACTTTATGTCCCCATTATTCTTCATATTTCACTCTTGGGCAGTCGAGGTGGAGACTTTATGCTACATTTTAGGCTGTTGGTTACTCTGCACCCTTTTTTCACCTATTACCAAAAAAGATTCTTTTTGCCTACAAGAATAAACACTTCTAAAAGAAGAGAAGTGCCTTCTGTCATTGCACCAAGATTTCTACTATTTAGGAAGGAATCTGGCTCCTAGCTGAAAGTTGCTTTTGAAAGAAGAGAAGTACCTTCCCCATCACCTAGGATTTCTTCCTTGTTTATCAGCACCATCTCTAAAAAAAGAGAGATGGATGGTTTATCCTACCCCTGTGTCTTACTTTCTACTTATATATATAGTATATAGCCATTGCATATTTAATAGGGAACCTCCCCTGATGAGAGGAGAGATTTATCCCCTTGTGATGAAGTAAACATGCACATCTGGATGACCAATCTCCCTATGCTGTGGTGATAGGAACTATTTTGAATGCCAGTTAGCTGGTTGACAAAATATTCACCCAACAGGTTGTAAGCATGAGAGGAGATGATGTTAATGATATTTCTCCCATCAATAATGACCCATTCGATATGGGTTTGGTTGATGTAGGTAGTGATAAAGAGAGGATGATCTAGGTCTTTGAGATGGATGGAGGGTATTTATGAATCTTTGAAGGCAACAAGGTTGGAGATTTGAAGGGCATCAACAAAGGCAACTAGAGGTTAGGGTTCGTTGGGTTAGAGCTCAATGGATTGTAAAACCTCTATTAGTGCTTCGTGGTGATGGGGAGAGGTAGAGATTAACTCATATAAGATCATTTTTATTGGGGTTTGATGAAGTTTTTCAAAGATAGATTTCCTAATGGATTTTGATGGGTTAGATTGGGAGGCACCTAAGATAGACACCTTAAGTTTGGTTGAATATAAATACAGTTGGGTGTTGGTTGGTTGAGAGTTTGAGGAGGGGTATGTCTAAGGAATGGACACCTTAACCTTCTCCTTATCCTTCTGATATGATCTTGTGATGACATTGATAGTATGGATAAAAGGAGAGGTTGAGCTAGAGGATTGGTCAAATTTGTCTTCACTCTGAGGTAGGAGTGGAGGAGTAGGTGAGTGTTGGGTAGGTATGGTTGGTGGTAGGATTAGTATGGGGCTTATAAAATGTTCATCTGTTAATAGATCATCCTCATTGTACAGTGAATGGATGATGGTTTGGAGAGGTTTACAGTTCTTTGTATCATGGTTGGGTGTTATATGATAAGAACACACATGGTGGTCATTATACTAGATGGGATTAGAAGCTAGAGGGTTAAGGGGACTGATGGGGGGTGTGGATAAATAAGAGGTTTGTAATAAATAATGAAAAATGGTCAAATAATATTCATCCAAAGATGGTAAAGGATTAGTGTTCTTTGCTTTGGTGGTTGAGGTAGGAGGTTGCTTGGAAATAGGTTTGGTGGTAGGTGTTTTGGTTAGGATGGTATGCTTGGTTGATGGCTTCAGTTTAGGTAAAGAGGTTGATGAACTAGAGGTGGAAGATCATAAGGTAGGTAGATTAGGTATTGTTGGCATGGTGAAAAGAGGTATATTAGAGAGCAATTGTGAAGGTGTAACCAAAAGATATGGTGGGGTTTTTGTAGTGGCAATTGGATTCCTATTAAAGGTAGAGCGATGAGGGCCCAAAATGGAGGGAAAGGTTAAGGGAAGAAAAATTTGGGCCTTATAGCCTTTGTGTGGTTTTGCCTCTTTGGTTTCTTTCATTTGGTATTTTATTTTTGGTTTTGGTGAGGTAAACTCCACCTTCACCAAGGGGTGACTAAGGCTTAGTATAGGGAGGATACCCGAGTTTTTAATTGGTTTGGTTAGTTTGGTGTGAGAAGGTGACTCGATTACTTGGGGTCTAGGTGTCTCAGATGGTTGAGTGATGTTGGAATGGTAAGAGTAGTTGATAGGGTAGAAGCTCAGATGGAAAAAGTGATGGATTGTTCTACTAAAGGTATGGTTGGGGGTTCTTTCTTGGTGATATAAGGTATCCCTAATTATTGCTAAAAGGTGGCCCGATCCATGTCAGGGTTAGAGATAAATTCCAATTTATACACTAGCCTAGAGAATGGTTTGTAGGTTGATTTGGTTCCTTAAATAGTGGACTTGAAAGATAAGCCCCTAGGTAGAGACATAGGGATGGTAACATTCTCCTCTTACTCAATCAAAGGATGTGAATTTGAGATAGGTGGATCCTCTATGGGAGGGGTAGACATAGGGCTTCCCTCCTTGAGAATGATTTCTAAAGGGAGAGTGGTTTGATCAGTAGTCAAAGGTGAAGATAGGATGGTGATAGTTGGGAGTTTTGGTATATCAATTAAAAGGGTGGTTAAGGACTACACTACCTCAATAAGTGAAGGGGGGAATATGGTGCTTGCTCTATTTGGGTTTGTAAAAGATGGGAAGGTAACTCCAATACCTTAATAAGTGGAGAGGGTGAGAGATAAATAGGTTGGTCAATAGGCTATTTAGAAATGAGTGTGTCAAAAACCATGTTAACTATATAGGTATCATGAGAGCACTCAATGTTGTTACTCTCATTCTTGGTAGGAGCATGGTTTGGGAAAGGTTGCTTGAATATATCAAGGGATTGGTTTGATAGTGCATTAGGGTTGTCTAATGTAATCCCCCCCATGTCAATGAGGTATTGGACAAGGCTCTTGAAAGTGTTGCACCTACTAAAATCATGTAATATAACTCAATGAAAGGCACATAGGTCATTCTCATTGTACCAACTAGGTGCAAGATGAGAGGAGTCAAATTGTTTGGGTGGCTTGATAGGAGGAAGTTTAATGATATTAGCTTTCAATAACTTCTCCAAGATGGAAGCATATGATTCTCCACATGGAGTGAATTGCTTCTAGTTTTTCTAGGTTTGGATCTTCATGTTTTGATTTAAGGAACTAGAGGAATTATATTGGTTAATAGAAGGTGGAAGAGCAACTTTTAGGACAACTGCATTCATTATTCCCTTGATTTTGGTGTTGGTATTGGATTGGCTACTTGACTTAGATGAAGAAGGCTCATTGGTTTTATAGGTTAAGTTCTTATATTTGAGCCTTAAATTTCCTTCATCAATGGATCAATTATTTAACTTACATGCCATGGTAAAATATTCATCAAAGGTTCAAAAGCTTTGGACACATAGTATGGAGGAGATATACTTGACACATGCCTGAGAAAAGAGATCTATGAGTTTGGGTTAAGGCAAGGAAAAGGCAAGTTGGTTAATTATGCTCCTCTAACAAGCCAAAAAATTGGTAATGGATTCATCCTCAAATTTATAGATATAATAGAGGTTGGTGATATAAAATTTCTTGGAGATATTGATCAAAAAGTGGTCTAAGAAGGTTTGAGCCAGTTTGGTTAAAGAGAAAAGGGAGTGCTTAAGTATGTCACTATACCAATCCAATGTTAGACTAGATAGAGACATGAGGAAGGTATAGAGAAGAAGGATATCATCATAGGTGATGAGATATAAAATATGCCTAAATTACTTAAGGTTCTGTTGGGGATCTTCCTTTGAAATTTAGAGAACTTGGGAAGTTCCCATTGGGGAGGATATGCCTTGATAGGTACAGATGGATGGATGGGCTCTTTACAGATTTGGTCATATGACAAGATATTATGAGAAACCAAAATGGATGAATCTAAGGTGGTCATATTGTCCATAAGCATCTTCATTAGGTTGAGTTGGGGTTGTGCACCCATAAGGTTTTTAGATGCATATTACTATGGTGGTTGGGAGACATGTTGATAGTGGGTAGAAGGTTGGGAGGTTTCCACATATGGGTAAGTGGATGTCAATGGTTGGGTAAAGGATACATAAGGGTAGGTAGAGGTAGGTGGTTAGGTAGTGGATACATGCCCTTGTAGATTAGGGTTATAGCTAAAGGTTAGTCCAAGGGGTGCTTATTGGATAGGAGTGACAATTGCATTGGTGATCGATGGAAGGATGGTGACCCTTGTGCTAATCAGTGGTAAGGTAGAGGGTATGGACACCATAAATATTTGAAATTGAGTAGTGGTTTATGGGTGGGAGGTAGCTAAATGATGGTTGTTAGTACTATAGGTAGGCACTCCTATTGTAGAGGAGTGGTTGGTAGGATTAGAAGGTATAAGGGTAGTGGTAGTTTGATTTGGTTAGTTTTCAATGGTAGTCTCAAAGGGGTTGTTGGTTGATGAGGAAGATTGGGTAGTAACCATGGTAATAGAGGTACTCCACATGAGGTGGAGAGGCATGCCATAAGGTGGATTTATGGGTGGGGCTGAAGCTAGGATACGGTAAGACATGGTTGTAAGATAATGTTGCAAGGCTACAAGATTGTTATTTAGGAAAGCAGAAAAATATGCATCTCCTTGAGGGACCTCTTAAGGGAAATCAAGATTTCCTGAGGGGTGAGGAGAGTTAGCTAGTTTGAAAAAATAGTCCATGGATGAAGAGGTAGAATAGGTAGGCTGGTTTGGTGATGGGTTTTACTCCACAAGCTCTCTTCATTGTTGGTGAGTGAAAACCATATGAGAAAGGGGAGATAGAAAGTAAAAATAGCCTCACTATTAAAACAAAGAGAAGACTATAAAATGATCAAAGAAATGAAATCACACTCTAAAATAAATGTCAATCCCTAGATTTTTAATTAATATCGCTTTTGGCTTATGCCTTAAGAAAATGTGTGAATAAAATTGGTTTGTAGAGTAGGTACTAGAAGGAGATCAAAGGTTGGTTTTAGGTTGTGTTTAGGTGCTCAAAAAGAATATTATTAGAATCAATACATGGATTGGTATTGGGGCCTACCCTCTCACTTCACACATCACAGTGATAAGGGTGTCAAGTTCTTAGCCAATATATATTGATATCCAAAGATTATACTCAACCATAAAGTTGAGTTGGTCCTCCCCTTGGTAATGACCTCCAAGTAGGATCGCCAAGAAAGGGTAAGGTAACCATTAGGTGATGAAATCTTAGTTGGGCCTTATCTCAAGTATGTTTGATGTTTAATTGGAAAAAGTGGTTTAGTTTAGTGTGTGCAACAAAGAGTGAAGCTACGATAGATTACTTTTCCCTAAAAGTTAAACTATGTGAACTAAACTTTCAAGAGATCGATGTATGCACTTAATTTTAAGCACAAAATAAACTTTTTATTTTGTTAATGAGCATAGAATAAAGAGATAATGCAAGAAAATAAGAACCCAGGTAGATACACAAGGGTCCCACAGGGTGTGTTAGAATATTATAATGAATTTCTTGCTTATTATTGGAAAGAGGGAAACATAAGAAACTAAGTATGGGTATGGTTAAAAAACCTAATTTATTGTGCATGTATAGAAATCAAAATATTGTGAAGATCTCCTTTTTGTCTTGAGAGGACGAAATATAGATAAGAAAGCACTAAAACAAACTTGTTTGTTAGATAACTAATTGAGTGGATTGCCTAGCGATAGCTAGATCTTAAAAATGAGAGCTTTCTTATGGGTTGTAAATTCACATGTTTTAAATAATTAAGATTATGAAAATTATAGAAGGTACTTGCATCAATAATCAAAAGGTACTAAAATTGAATACAAGAATGCTTGCTAAGAAATATGATAAAAATGATTAAATTAGCAATAAACTAATCAATATTAGTGCTAGAGAATTAGGGTATACTTAAAAAATTTAGATAAGGGTATGCGAATAAGTAGGAACATAGAAAATTAGGTTTGATTGGGTGTAGATGGGTGAAATTAGCTTTCTAGTTTTCACTGCCATAGTGACCATCGATGGTTGAGTCAACCATCGACAGTTATTGTGTCTGGATCTAGGCTAGTAAAAAGGTTGATTGATGAGATCCAAAAGATGGATTTTGAGAGATGGGTAAGGTTTGGGTTGATTTTGAAATGGAAATGAAGTAAATGAATACTGAGAAATAAGTACTTGTCTTATTAAAAGTTTATTGGGTAGATGATTGAGCTAATTAACCTATTGGTGGAATCTAGCTTGATTCCAACATAGTAACGATACCTAAAAACTTGGTGGAAAGGTATAAAATTGAATCTCTGATAAGATTGCTAGATTGCTGATGGAGATTGACCTACAAGAAAGAAACTCTTGGATGCACAAGCTATTGATAAAAATTGTAGATGGATTTCACCTCCCAACTCCTCTTTTCTTATAGGCATAAATAAAAGGTAGAAGTGAAGGTTAAAATAGGACATCTAATTATAAATCATCCTTTAAATGGCTCACAATAGGATTTAGACAACTTATATTTAGAATAGTTAGGTGGGTAGTTTGCATTCTAGATGTTAAAGACGTAGACCCTAACCATCAATGGTCAAGGTGACCATCAATAATCAAGGGTAAAGGGTGAAAATGGGTAAAAGGTTAGGTTAAATTAGTTTATTCAATTGACTATGGGTTAGATTAGTTAGGGGTCAGAAGGTGATATTGGTCCTAAGGGGGTCCTAAGGTAGTCAATGGGTGTCTTCGACATTCAAAATTAGAGTGTGCATCTTTTTGGTGTCTACAATTATCAACTAAGCTTAGTCACATTTATTCATTAATTTCACTATGTTTCCTTTACATGGCTCACCCTTCCATGATCTATACCTTCCATTCTCACATCACTCACATACTCAAGTTGACCTACACCTTGAGATCAACCTTGACATCAACCAATATAAAATATAATGCTCAACAATCTCACCTTGGCATATCATGTACATACCTCAATGACCACTCACCATATATCTTCACTTGATGTATCTTGATATCAATGATAATAACATGCCAAAAAACTACCCTTTGTCATTGATGGAAAACACAATATACCTTGATCATTCTCATCTCCCCATTATGATATTTTACCCCCTTTGACATTAATGACAAAGGGTCTTCCACAAATTTTCATTTGATCCTTAGACTTTATTGCAATAAAAAATCAACAAAGAGAATATGAAGTATTATATGAACATGCTCCCCTTTACTCCATTCATACCTCCTTCAAATTATCTTAGATCACAAGAACACACACCTTGTCCTTGACATGACTGATATGACTCAAACCTTTGATCACGCACTAGGTTACCATATTATTGACATTACCTAAAGAATTAGGGACTCCCCCTTTATCTTCATAGTTTGATTTCAACACATAAATCAAGAGAAATATTAGACCATTCTCATCTTCCTTCCAACATCTTGATACCAATATCACTTATCTACATAGATCAATCTCAATTACCAATTACTAAAAACAAGGAACAACTTTTCATTTACCTCTCATATACCAACAACAGTTCTAGCTCTATCAACATTCTTCAACATGTTTTCATGATAGTTACCAATATTTTACTTATTGATGAGTATCTCCATGAATCCTAATGTAGTCACCCCTTACCATAGGGAACTAATACAACACAAACTCAGGAGATTCCTAGATCTCCATGCTTTCACAAGACTAATGATCCTTTAGGATCCTTTTAAGCTTGATTAGTATCTTTGGTTTGGACTCTTCATCATCTATGTGGTCAAAAATATAAGATGATAATGAACACTCTTGATAATCTTCAATATCTTCCCTATGCTTTACCATATAAAACAATCCACTTTGGCTTGTAGACTAATTAGGACTAAGCTTGACTGTCTTCGGATTCCATACCTTGGTTTGTCTTCTTTCTTGAACTCTAGGATCTTGAATATTCTTGTTCTATCTTAGTGATTCATGATTACATAATATTGGCATATGAAAATTTTTATGACAATTATAACACATAATATCACTCATACATATTGACTAATGTGGATTGTAACTTCTTCCATAGTCCCATGAGTACTCATTATTGGACGGTCTTCTACACTCTCTTACTCTATGACAAAACTAAATACATGAGAAATAATAACTATTGAATGAATTTGCATACTTTATGGCATTAGGTTGTCTAAAAACATTTGTCTTCATATTATTCTTGAGGTTGACCTTCTTTTTCACTTTAGAATTATCCTTGTTCTCTTTTGATCTTTTTTGAAACCAAGACTTTCCTTATCATTGGCAGACTTCTAACTACTCAAAATGTCATATAGGGCATTAGTGATCTTTCCAAACTTCTCATATGTCTTCATCTTGTTAGTTTCTTGATCCAATTCTGACTTTAAGGACTCTATTTTTTATTCATACCTAGTGCATTCTTTTTCCTTAGCCTTTAGGCTAGTAGTGACTATCTCCATCTAAGTTTTAACCTAATTTATTGTCTCATCATGCTCTTTGGATGTGTTACATAGTATTTATTCAAAAAAACCAATATGCTCTTCATAGTACTTAACTAATGATCTTAGTTTTTGATTCTTTCTTATTTGCAACTTCAACTCCTCTAGAGCACTCACCAATTCTACCTCAAGGATCACTTCAGCCTATTCTTCATCTGATTCTTCATCATCCATAAGGCCTTTCCCTTTTAAGCAACCCTCATTGTCTATTTTTTTAGCCATGAATAAGGTTTCATTATTGTCATTCTCATTACTATCATCATCACTATCAGATGTAATTGTGTCACTTACATCAGATGATCTATTATCTTCTTTGGTATAGAAACTTCTCTTGTTCTTGAATGACCCTTTCTTACCTTCATACTTTCTAGAATATTTTTTGCTTTTATCAAGATTATATACCTTCTTATCATCACCATGATGTTCATAATTTTATTCATCATGCTCAGTCTTATCCTTATTAGGACACTTCGATGCAAAGTGACCAATCTTACCATAGTTAAAACATTTAAAAGGAAACGTACCCTTGTACTTAACAAATCCAATCTTCAATTTTCTAGTAAACATGGTTATAAATTCATCATCATCAATATCTGAACATACCTCATCCTTGAAATTCTTGGATTTTAACTTCTCAACTTTGAATGGTAATTACTTCTTAGAAGGTTTTCATTCACTTGTTTTCATCTCATAGGTAGTCAAGATGCCATGAAGCCCATCCATATAAAGTGTATCTAGATATTTCATTTCTTATATTGCAGATACCTTTGAAATAAATTTAGAATTTAGGGATATTAATACCTTTTGTATAACTGTATACTCTTTCACTTCTTCTCTGAGACCTCTGATGACATTGAAAACTTCATCAACCCTTAATATTTATGATGTAATGCTCTCATCTTACTTCATACTCAAAATTTCAACCTAAGTTCTATGAGTCTATAATTCAGCCATCTTCACCTTGGTGTCTCCCTCATATATAATCTTTAACTTATCCCATATTATATTTGATGACTTATAGTGCATCATCTTCACAAACTCTACCTTTGATAGGCCACATAGAATGACATTCATTTCCTTGGAATTTCCCTCACTTTCCTTCTTACCTACTACATTAATTAGTGGTGTAGGAGGTGGAGTGTATCCATAAAAAAATAAATATAATATTTCATGGCTCATTTACATTAGATATTTTCTTATTCTAATATTCCAAAATGCATAATTAGTCACATTTAAAAATGCATCCTTACTGGTAGAGAAAACTCCTTAAAATTGACTACTAGCCATATTTGATTCTAGGATCTCCTTTAGGATGTTAGGCCTACTTAAAATAACCTTATATGATACAAATTATTGAAATAAAAATGACTATGGGGGTGAATTAGTCTTCAAAACCTTTTTTTTCAATTATACTTAAGCAATCATGAACCATTCAAACAAACATATAGATCCAACAAACATAAGCAACTATCCACATAAGCATGAAATATAATAACACATCATATATGTGGGAAACCCTAAAGGGGATGAAAAACCACCAATATATACAAATTTAATATAGTCATATAAGATAAAAAACAATTTTATTGAAGCACCAACCCCAACTAGCCAAGCACCCACTTGATTAGGCTTTAACAAGTACCTAGTTTAAGGAGGCACCAACCCCCTATATGAATTATCACCAAATAAGCCACCCAATTGATTTTATCACATTAAGAACAATTTTTTTATCATAAAAAAAATGATAATCACCTTCTTTAGCTCTTCATACTCTTTAACCCTCTCAAACTACCTTTTAGGCTTCTTCACTCAACTCGGTCTCTTCAAGACTGATTAGGTCATATAACCTTGATATTCATATGTAAACACACTATCAGATACTAATTAAAAATAATATATAATCATATAATGGTATAAGATGCCTCATTATGCTCAATAATGTGTTATTTCATTTTCTTATATTTTTTTAATAGGCCTAAAACTGCCTTGTATATATATCATTCCTAGTTCATATACCACTTAGTCAGCCAAACACCCTTAAAATCTTAGGTTGATCATATAATAGGTATTAATACATATTTTTTACATGAATAAATTTATATTTGAGTCCATTTTGGTCTATCATTACTAAATTAGGCCTTATTTTTCTTTTAGGTCTCATGGAGACCTATTAGGCCTTCTTAGACACACATTACACTTTGCCTTCCTTGAAACACTTTAAAACTCTATAAATAGTAGAAAAATATAATATAAAATTAAAATATAACCCCAATAATTTTATATAATATCAAAAACATATTTTACAACAAATCACTACTTGAAACCCCTCATTAGTACTCAATCCTATTATGCCTGTGTACACCAAAAATTTGCCTTTCAATACTGAAGCTCAAACTCATTTAAACCACTCAATTATGATCAAAAAAGTATATATACAGAGTATAAATGAAATAAGGTTAATCACCAATCTCATTAGACACTCACACTCAAAATATAAGGCTTTAAGAACACCTCTGCAACTTACTCACTGAGAACTGCTAGTTTTCCTCAATACACAATCATGGTGACTTAGATCTGTAACACCTGTATATACATTTTAAATTAGTTATGATGCATGTAGATGATATTATGAGATAATTAAACCATTAATATATATATATATATATATATATATATATATATATATATATATATAAGATGTTCAAATGTAAAATATTGGTCTTGCATACAAATCTCATGACTTTATATCTCACTGTCTCATCCGAATCAAACAGTTCAAATTGTGAGCAATTTTTTCACCATATTCATTTAATTCCAAAAACTTTATAAAACATGAGAAATTTTTTCACCATATTAAATGACTTAATAAAATTATATAAAACATTAAAATTTCTTATAAGTCGTGAACAACATCTCTATGCACTTGGTTCCATCATTCTATCATGAAAACTCATTCCAATTCATCTTCTCATTGTTGTTTGGGTTTTTCACTATTTTCACCATTAGGCCTATTAGCGAATGGATAAATTGGATTAAAATTTAGCAAATTTAAAGACTATAACCTATCCATAAACCTTCATGGACATGAGACATGAGTCAATACCTTCTTCCTCCATCCATTTGCTTATTATGTCTAATGCAACTTTTGACTTCTACAATAACTTCTTCAGAAACAAGCCTGTAACTCAACATTTTATCTCTCTAATCTATGACCAATAACCCTTAAAGGTAATTTGGAGAGTCAAATACAAGATAAAATATCTTACCTAAGCATACCAAACCATTTTGGTCACTTTTGATCAACATCTTCAACATCAGGTCCTTATTAGAATTCTAAGAGGGTTTAGACCTGTATGCACTCTTAATGATCATTCATAAAGAATATCCACTTAAATATAAAAACAATGAATATAATTTTTATCTAGGACCCTTCCCAATATATCATGAACTAATTATATTCCCATGTAAAGGTTTGACGATATGATGAGCACAAGAAAATCATTCTTGGGTTGAGAATGCTTCATTTTAAGCACTTGAGAGACCTCCAAACAACTTTTCATGAATTTTAATTCAAAATATGACCTAAAAATACATTAAAATACTTTAAAAAACATACCTCACCTTTAAAAATTCTTACATGATCTCAAACACCTTAAAATTTGATCATGACCCCTCATTAGGCCATATTCTCTCTCTTTGCTCTCTAGACCTTGACCTGCAAACCACATTAGGCCTTAAAAGTGACCTTCATGCCTATGTATATGAAAAACTCACCTCACTCACATAATAAAGCAACCTATATCATGATTAAACATTTCTATATATCCTTCACATGCCTTGATAACAGATCATGATACCTCATTAGGCCAGACAAGGTCTAAGAGAGGTCTAGATGCAGACCTAGACATAAGGTCCTACCCATTTAGGCTCACCTTGAAACTATAATTAGTGTTATAATTCCTTATGTATATGATCAATAAATCTCATATATCCATTCATGCTCATGTTCACTCATCTTACCAAGCCACCATGCTCATACCTTCTCACATGGTCTCTTCATGCCATGATTAGGCTTAGGTTACTTAAGCACTTGATGTTTTGACCTATTATTTACATGTCATGACCTCATAAAAACATCAACCAAGTAGACATAAGACATCAAAACTTACTCCTATCGCTGCACCATTCTCTTTCTAATGATAATTATCTTTTATAGCCTCATACATACCTAAAACCACATAACCAAGCATCATATGACTTGCCATATCTATTCCGTGCACTTGAACACTTTTGAAACCTTGACCTATGCCTTCATGAAATCATAAGACAATATTTGCCTTAAAATTATCTCTTTCCTAAAAACTATCTCTTATCTTCAAATTCATCTTATCTCATCACATACTGTCAACTAGGCTTAGTCACCTTTGTTCATTTATTTCACTATGCTTCATTTACATGGATCAGCCTTCCATGATTTTTACCTTCCATTCTCACATCACTCACATACTCAAGTTGACTTGAACCTTGACATCAACCAATAGAAAATATAATGCTCAACAATCTCACCTTTTAATATCATGCACATACTTCAATGACCACTCACCATGCATCTTCACTAGATGTACCTTAACATCAATGAAATAAACCTTAACATCAATGAAAATAACATGAAAACACTATCTTATAGGTTATTTCCATAAATAGTAAATTATAATGTATCAATTATACTCTATTGTTACATTTAAATTTATACAATCTAAATTATACGTAATGTTTTGGTTTATTTAGACCACTAATTTCAAAATTAGTTAAAACATATTAGTAATGTGTTCCTTATCTTGAACATAGTAAACCTTAGGTTCCCTTAAGGTTTCCTTCAACTATCATAGGGTTTCATATTTTTGTATTTACATTTGATTTTTTGATCTAATTTATTATTTCCCCTCATAGATGGTCATTTTCCCTTAGGGTTTCAATCCTTAAAACCCTATATTTCACTATTATTACTTTGGGCATACCAAAACCCTAGGTTTCATTTAGGGTTTTCATTCCACCTTCATATAGTTTCAAATATATGTGTTAGGATTTTAAAGTTAGGAATAGTATAATGTTAGTTCTCACATTATATTTGTTATTATTATTATTATTATTATTATGAGTTGTCAACTCATTTAATAATAATATAGGTAGAATAAAATACTATTGAGTGAGTGAGTTGTAGTCACAACTCACATAGATATTCTAGGTGTGTGAGAAAGAATAGGTTTGAGGGAGAGATATTAGGATATAGGATGAGATATATAAGGGATTCAAGATGAATTTTGACTCCATGAATATAGGATTAAAAACACCTATAAAATGTAATCTCCTATGAATAAATAATATCTTGAATATAATATCTTAATTGAAGTAAATTACTTGTTCTTAATGAGTTTATTTGATGTTTAGCTTATCAGATCAAAACTAGAAATAATATATGGTATTAGAGCATGAGTTATGGGTTATATTTTTACATTTGTTAAAAATTCATTTTTGATGTTGAATATTGAATTTATAGTTTTAAGTGCCATAGTAAAAGATTGGATTGAAGAGTCTATGTGAGTTTTTATTTTGAAAATATTAAGGAAAATAGTGGTAGGCATAGTGGGTGGTGATAATTTTGCCATTATCTTCATATGAATGAATCAAATCTCTCTATTACTCTATATAATATTTATTTATGTGCTTCATCTTTGACAATGTGAGGAATTTACTTGAATGTATGCAAGTTCCTTTGATTTTTTTGTTCACCATTTAAAAAAAGAAAGAGTCTTTTCTTTATGCTACCAATCTATTTATTATGAAAAATACAAAGCTATAGTGTGTATACACATAATATTTTCAAAATTTTATCACATACTGACACTTTGTATCTTGCAAGAACTCGTTGAGTCTCAATTTCTCTGAGTGCATGCCTTAATGGGTACACCAAGAAAGGGGTGGGTAGACCATTGGTGCTTCACAAGATTTTTATCCCTTTTTCCACTTGTTATCTACAAACTTGTCTCCTAAAACCATTTATCCTAAGATTTCTCTTCTCTAGTTTACCTTGTCCAAGCATTTACTACATTTTATCTTCCTTTTCCTAAACTTGATCCCATTTTTTTAGTCAACTATATAGGGTCGACTGGGTTGCCTTGTACAGTTCTAGGTTATTTTCACTTAGGAGCTATTTTGACATTTGGACGACCTAGCTAAGGACCTAATGAATCATTGTCTGAAATTATATTGGATCGACCTTGTTGGTTGATATTTTTAGAAGGTTTTAGGGAAAGATCCATTTATATATACAAGTTCATTTCCTACCATTTGATAAGAATAAGAAGTGAGATAAGAATAAGTGTGAATGAACATATAATTATTGACCATTCTACTTGAGAATTAAAGCTTAGGGTTCCATATTTTATTTAGAGATATGGATATTGTCTTGTGGAGAAGTCTTTTAGATGAATTAATAGGTTGTGTAGCATAGAGCCGATTTGTCTTTGTTATCCTTACATGCCACAATTTTTTTTGTGAAACACCTTAGCCAAGGGAGAGATTGAGGCTTGTTAGGTTCATCTTCAAGGTAAGTATTTATAACTTTATTTCTCCTTTATAAGAGTAGATAGATAATGGATTTTTATTCTTATTCCATGCATTAGGATTATGTATACATTGATGTGAGTATATGTCTTTTATACATGTTTTGTTATTTCTAACCCCCACTTTGTGTCACAAGCTTTGGTGAGCACTAGATTATATTTACTTTATTATTATTAGAATAGGTGAAATATCAAAACCTAGGACCCCCTTATGGTTATTGCATGATTGTGTTAGACCTGAGGCTTTGGAACCCTCCTTAGCATAATGTATTGTGATAAATTATCCCCTAATCAGGTCTAGTGGATCCCCATATTGGTTATGCTCCCACTTAAAAAATATATTCCCAATTGGAAGTGTAGGTTTTCTTTATCTTCTCCAAGCCAAGATTGATTTATAGACATGATACATTTCTAATTACATACATTCTAGTGAACCTGATGTGAACTAACCCTTATAGGATTTGTTTACTTGTTTATTTATTTTATCATTATTTTTACCATATATGTGCCATACTGGGTTGACTGCATCGACCTAGTTCTAACTTCTATGTATAGGTTTAATACATAGTCACATCGATACGAATCTATTCTCTTTGTCTAGGTTCTTTTTTAGGTTTAGGATATTTGATCCACCTAGTTGACCTAGCATAATTTTCCATATTTTTAGACATCTAGTTCAAACTACTAGGTTGAATTAGCAATAGGCTTCTACAGAGCTAGATCAACCCGTTGACCTATTGGCATAATTTTCAAACATTTCTCAAGTTTATTGAACAACAATCTCACCTTTATGCATCTCTGATCCACTAAGGTTAATTTCTATTCTTTCTCTCTTTCCTTACAATATTTCCTTTCACATTTTGTAGTCTTTAAAATTGCTCTTGTACATTCAACTGGATTGACCCTGTCGACCTAGTTCTGTATTCTATGTGTTATATGGATAATTAGGTCAAATCTATCAACCCTATTCATTTTTAGACCTTTCTTTCATAGTACAAAGGTGACACTATCAAACTTGTTCTATATTCTATGCATATACTGTCAGCTGCATTGATATTGTATCATGTTTCATAGTTGTAATTTTTGTACCTAACACACCCCATTTTCCCATAGAGAAATGGGGACCCACTTTTTTTTAGACTATTCTCTTAAATTTGAGCCCCCTCTTTTATATGTTTATTTAGGAGAAGATTGATTATTAGCCTTTTCATATTTTTCCAAAATGGCATTGGCTTCATGTTTCATAGAACTAACTATTTCATCTTATTGAGCTTGTTCTATATTGTGTTTGTTTTATCAGTTATTTTTTAAGACTTACCTTTATTGGAATTATCTTTATCAAAAATTTTCCCCAAAGCATTTGGTTTATGTTGGGTTCTTTGTTCATACTTTTATAACGTGGACTTATCTTTATTAGGGAAATTATTGTAGACATTTTGTTTGAAACAATTCCCCTGACAACATTAAACCCTTTAAGACTATTGTCCTAAACATTTTTCTTGACATAATGGACCCTTTGGCCTTTTTTTACTGACCCTTTGCCTTACCAGACTTACCCTTTGGAACTTCTGTCTTGGGCCCTTTCCCTACTGAAATGTACCTTATGAAGTAGACCCTTTGGGCATTTTTCCCACAAAGTAAATCCTTCAGGGTTTTTTGTCATGGGCACTTTTCCATATGAAGTAGACCCTTCAAAACATTTTCCCTATACATTTTCCCCACAATAATCCTATTGATACACTTTCACTGATAGAATTACCCTTAGATCTTTGTGCAGCCTACCCTTTAGAATTTTTGAAGTTTCCCTTTGGCCTTTTTGTTGCCACCATTTTGCCTGATAGAATGACCTTTCAAATTTTTTTAAATGACCCTTCAAACCTAATGAACTCTACCTTCAAGAATTTTGTCCTAGGCATTTTCCCCTATAAGCCTATCCTTTGGGACTTTTGTCTTGGACTAATTCTTTTAGTCCTTTTTCCATGGACTAATTCCTTCAAAATTTGTGTCTTAGACATTTTATGTAATGGAATTGGCTCTTCAGGAGAATTATTATAGACATTTTGTTTAAAATAATTCTCCCAATGGAATTAATCTATGGGCTTTGTGTCTCAAAAATTTTGTCTGATGAAAATGTAATTATTTTGGACTTTATGTTTTATACATTCTATCACAAAAAATTAAGGTCTCTAAAATAATTCTCCCACACAAAAAGGCTGAAATAATTACCCTAAAATAATACCCTACTACCAAGTGGTACACACATGAACACCTTTTTAACATTATCTTAGACTTGGGATTTATTCATATTTGTTAAATAACCTTGGGATTTAAATTATGTACTAAGTTATTTTTTGAGACCTTGGTTTAAAGTTATATATATGCTAAGTCCTCTTTTCATTTATGATTGCAGAACATAATGAACCAGGAAATGACAAGTGTCAAGCTTGTAGGGAGTTAAGTCAACTTGATGGTCATGTGGACATCTTTGATGTTTATGAAAACATCAAAATTAAGCTCAAAGATAAAATACATAGGTTTAAATTGTGATGACCGTATGGATGTCATTAACAGTCATGAAGATGTCTTTGATAGTTGTATGAACATCAAATTTAAGATCAACAAGAAAATGATAGGGGATTAAATTATGATGGTCACGTGGACATCATTGATGGTCATAGGGACATATTTAATGGTCACATGTACATCAAATTTAAGCTTGTAAATTATCTATTTTGAAATCAAAGGTTAGTGGGCCTAGGTAGATCAATAGCCAATGTTGATCTGATGGTGGAAGATCGATATAGACTTTTTAAAGGAATGAGAACATGACAAGTGTCAAGCTCACAAGAGTAAATGAGTCAAAGAAATAAGATATATGAACCACATTAGATTGAGTAGAGATGATCAATAGTGTGAGAACAACATGGAATTTTCAAAGGTCCTAAAACTAGTGAATGACTGTCACTTAGCACCAAAAGATTTGAACTATGATTATAAAGAGCACAAAGGCCCTGTGGAGTTTCCAAATGGCACACTCAAATTATTTCATGCAAAAAATTGATGGTGCAAGTCCTAGGTGGAATTTTCAAAGATCCAAAATAAGTGAGAGGCATGGATGACATGTAATGCATAGTTCAGTTAGATTGGTCACAACTAACAATAATGTCACTAGTTGTAAAACATTGGTAAAGTGGTACTTATCTTAGATGTATGTTTGAGATCCATTTGAAGGTGGCTAACCTGAAAGATCAACAAGTTATTCTCACAACCTATAAAAGGAGGTATCATCATGTAGTTTGAGCTATAATTATAAAAAGTGCCTCTATACACATGGACATGTTGCAGAGCTTTTACAAAGGCTAATTTAAACTGATAACTACAAGTAGACTCTTATACGATTTTAGACATAATTAGAACTCAAGTTATGACTATCACATGTAATGACCTTGTATGAACTTGGAAGATGAGGTGACCCTTTCCCCAAGTATATATAAACAATTTTAATCCAACTTGGATTTTTTTTAGAGAATTTTGAATATAGTAACAACATCAATTTTGATCGTTAACAAATATGTTTGTGTATTTTCTTTCTAATTTATATGTAATTAGTTATTAATTTATTTGGTTGTATGTTTCAATAATATTTAGTGTGAAATAATTATAAATGGATTCTTAACTAACTTGATTAATGTACTAATATGTAGATATGCAATAGATATTGAAATATTGGTGAATTATATTGATTAAGTCAATTATGTTCAATTGATTCATAATTTTGATTATGCATAAGTGCCTTCTTTGATGTAGCTTTTTTTGTGTGTGAAAAATTTACCTCATATACTTCACTAACCCAAGCCATAATCTCCTGATTAAGAGTGTGCAATAATTTCCCTAAAAGGAGAAACCTTTATTTGAGGTTTATGGATTTTCTACATTAGTATCTCCTTAGACTTCTTACTCATGTTTGATTGTGTGCGTGAAATTACTGATAGAAATAAGCATAGGTTCTAAAAGAACTTGTCCTTTTAGAAACCAACTAGGGAAGTGATTCCTAAAAACCATAGATCCTTATTTTATGCCTTACCCTTCCCTCCTTTTTGAGTTTTTTTAAGACCTACCCACTTTAGGTAGGTAACTAACTTCCCATCCAACTCATGTAGAGATTCACTACCTTTTAGGGACCACACCTTCATCCAAAAACTTTTTCAATAAATTGTATTCCCTACCCATTATTCCATCAACAAGTTTTCAAAGACCACATACCTACAACTCATGCCCTAAAGTGGAGTTTACCTCCATTGAGATCCTAAAACATTAGAGGCTACCTCACTCAACTATGGTGTACATAAAATCTACATCAATAGTTCCATTTACATTAGGAGGGTAGAACCCTTGATAATAGTAGTTATCCTTTACATAGATTTGTATTGGAGTCACCCAGGAGAATGACCAAATTTAATTGCCAAGCTAGTTTTCTAGTCTCACCCCTAACAAATCATAGGAAACCTAAAAATGTGCCAATAGTCCTAGTTCAAAATAATCCACCTCCTCTAATAAGGAATCCTCTACTCATAGGGAACCCTTTACTTGTTAATCAACCAATAGTTCAATAACCACCCTAGTTAGTTAGATCTACTATTTCTATCCCTAGAGACATGCATGATTTACCTAGGAATCTTGAGAAGTATCTACCATCCTTTTCTCTTTTAGGAGCAAAGACAACATAAAAAGATATCAAATCCTTCAAATCTTCTTTAAGATTAATGAATGTTGTTGATGAAGATGCTACATGCATATTATTCCCTCTTACATTATGGAGGCTACTTATGATTGGTATTTAAATCTAATAAAGAACTCCATCACTTCTTAGGATGAGTGTCAAGCTAATTTTATTGCATAATTTAGATAGGTTACCAGTCCCAACATAATATATCAGTTCTTCACTAGTATGAAGAGAGAGCCTAATGAGCCTATCTAAGATTTTAATGCTTAGTTTCAAAATATTTATAACTGGTTGAGCCCAAGGTATAAACTAGAGGAAGCATTAGCATTAGAGATGTACAATAATGTTCTAGATTTGATTACCATGGTGTTCTTAAGGAGAATTACTATAACTAAAAATTTGGTATGGGAATTTAAAGAAGCCATTAATATCAACATACAACTCAATCCTCATGTGCTCACTATGTCCAACATCGACAATAACTTTCCCACATTGAATCCAATTCCACATGTAAGGTAGAATGTCCCAATATTCAATTATAACTAACTATATAAACTGCCTCACATGATGTAAACAACACAACCAAACTATAGTTTCTTGAATAATCACATGCAGGGTAATGTCTTCCAATAGAATCAATAATCTACTACATCTCCTACTATTATTATACAAGGAACTAACTCTATAAAAACATAACTAGATTTTATTCAAAAGATGGTTCAAAATTTGATCAATAATTTCTTAAATATGCAAAAGAGGATGGGCAATGCCAATGGCCTAATTGGTAATTAGAACACTAGATTTCAAAGATATAACAGACCATTCAATAGGTCTATGAATAATATAAAGTAGCCTATCAATCTACCAAAGATAAACATAGTACAAATAGCTCTTCCTAATTGGTGTAAAATTCACAATACTTCTGAGCATGGTGAGATTAATTATGCTACATTTTGCATAGCATTTGAAATATTTCAAATAAAAGTGGTTAGATAAGATCAAATGCATAATCTGCCTAAACATCTTCTAGATCTTGGCTCTTACACCACTACCATGTTCTTTGAAACTCATGAGCTTCCATTTCTAGGTGAAGATTATAATGAGCTAGAGGATCACACAGATGAAGTTCACACTTTCCAATAGTTCTATAGAGGTGCATACAATCTAAAGAATAAGCATCCACTTACAACATTAACTCCTCCAAATACCATAGTGATTCATCCTAATCCTAAAGTAGACAACAATCTACCTCCTCCAAGAGGAAGTGACCAGCCTCAGACTAAGGAGAAACCTAACAAAGGAGGATATAACACTATCAAAGACATAAAGAATATCAAAGAAAATATAAATCTTCATGAGCTAGCTTAGATTACCGAACAAAATTAGCTACTCTATAAATCTATTACTAGGAATAAGCTTTTGGAGAAATCAAAATAATCCACAGACAAATCAAAAACATCTAACACTAATTTACAAGAGTAAGATAGAAGTTTCACCCTTCTTAATGACTATCTGGGCATTCGATAAGAATATTCATAATTGTTTAATTGGTTCTGATGCTTTTGCAACTATCATGCCTATTTATATATGTCAAAAGCTTGGTTTGAAACTAGGCCCTTCAAAGAGGAAATTTAAAAATTGAATAAGATAGTAGTCATTTTAGTTGGTGAACTAAGGGGCATGCATATCTAAGTAGCCTCTGAACCAAATGTTTAGATGACCATTAATATCTTGGTGGTAGGTGTACCTAAAGGTTATGGTCTATTGTTGAGTAGAGACTAGTCTGAAACACTCAATGGATATCTCTCTATAGAATTTTATCATTTATGGCTACCATAGAGAGGAGTTTCAAATCAAATAAAAATTGATAGAGAGTCAAGAATGAAGAGGTAAAGTATGAGTTTCCCAACCTTGGTATTTATACTTTTACCACTTAGAATAAAGTATAGAAGCCAAAACTTGAAGGTTCTAATTAGGTATGGACTTTACACTTTGATGACATTAGATCCAAGCAAGGATCAAGCATTGGAATCAATAAGATTGATCCACAAAATAAAAGGTTCTTGACAACATAAAGGTTGTAATTTCTATGTACTAATAACAGAGTTGAGTATGAGGCTCTAATTTTAGGATTAAAATTTGTAATTAAGAATAATCTAAAGTAGATATCAGTATTTGGTGACTTATATCTAGTGGTCAATCACGTCAAAAATAAATACCAATGCAAGCTATCTTATTTGAGAAGATACAAGCATAGAGCATGGGACCTAATTGAAAGCTTTGAAGATTTTAACATAGTAGCACATCTCAGAGAGCAAAATCAAACTACTAATTCACTAGCCACTACTACTACTAATATGGAGCTACTTCAAGAATCTACGGTAAAAAAGTTATCAACTGAATTAGTATCTTACCCCTGTATTCTAGATAATGTAGAAAATTTCTAGGTCTTTGATGATAACTAACATATTATTCATTTCTAACTAATTTAGGTGAATTAAAATCCAAAATCATCAATGATAAGGATATTAATCACCTTTTTCAAGATGAATTTGATAAATAAGGCATTCTCTAGCTCAAAGAGAATCAAATTCTATTTGGGTTGGTCTCTTTGGAAAGACCATTTGACATAGAACCTCAAGCTCAAAAACTCAAGCAACCCAAGGTCAATGAATCAAAATTTAGAAGGAAAAATAAAGGAGATGAACATAACCCACATTATGTTAATATCAGTCTTAGTTGCACCCTAGAGCAGAGATAATGAGTGAAGGATCTAATCACTTGGTATAGGGATGTCATTTCCTAAACATATGAAGATTTGAAAGTGTATGACTCATAGGTCATTACTCATATGATTCCCTTGAATCTAGATCATAAACCATTGAAGTAGAGGTAAAGACTGGTCAATCTTATTATGGATCCTCTCATTCAGAGAGAAGTAGAGAATATTTTAAGCATAAAAATAATATTTTTAGTAAGACATTCTACCTGGGTGGCCAATTTGGTCCCAGTAAAAAATAAAAATGGTGAGATTAGATTATGCATGGATTTTAGGAACCTAAATAAGGATTCTAAAAAGGAAAATTATGCTCTACCTTTTCTAGATGAGGTAATATATATAGTAAGTGATTCTAAAATGATGTCCTTCTTGATTGGATTTTTAGGCTAAAATCAAGTACTGGTGCAATATGAGGATAGAATGAAGATAATTTTCTCTATGAAGTGGGAAAATTATGCATATAAGGGGATGTTTTTTGGCCTAATAAATATAGGAACAAATTTCCAATGCACCATGGATCATGCTTTCAAAGGACTGATAGAAAAATGCATAATCATCTACATGGATGATCTTGCAGTATGTTTTAAAAGATTAGAAAGACCACATAAGTCACCTATAATCCATATTTGAGAGATGCAAAAGGTTTTGTATTTTCCTAAACCCAAAGAAAAGTATATTTGGAGTCACTAAAGGAAATCTCTTAGGGCACATCATTACCAAGGATAGGATCACCATTGATCCAGATAGAATTCAAGCAATTTTAAAAATTCAACCACCAAATAGCAAGAAGGAGATTAAATAATTCTTATAAAAGTATAACTTCATAAGGAAGTTCATCTTAGGATTTTAAAATATTATTAAAACTCTAAATTCCATGCTCAAGTAGGATGCCAAAATAGAGTGGATGACTGAAGCCTGAAAGTCCTTCCAAAACATTAAAGATGAAATATCCTAGGCTCCAATATTAATCAACCTAGATTTTAATAAATATTTTTACCTATACTCATTCAATTTAGAGCATATCATTACAACTATTATAATGTAGAAGGAGGAAACTAAGCATCTAATTATGTTCATGAGCATAAATATGAAAGATGTAGAACTTAGGTATTCTATGATTAACAAGCAGATTTTTGCCCTTATCAAATCTTTGAAGAAGTTTTGACATTATATTTTGAGAAATAAAACCATCACCATTGTATCTGATCATGTGGTCAAGTTCACCCTATCACATAATGAGCTAGGAGAATGTTGAGGCAAATAGATGGCCAAACTACAAGAATTTGACATAGAGATCAAGCTTGTAATGATCTTTTGAGGTCAAGGCATCATTCAACTTATGACTAAATTAGATCCTCATATCACAATTGAAGACGTATGTGAAGCCCAAGTATCTAAAAGAGAATGATATACTAATATAATATAGTATTTACTTACAAGAACTTATTCCTCAGAGTTCAATAGAGAGAGAAAAAGAGATTTAAGGCTCAAATTTGATCATTAAATGATTAAGAAGGGAGTCATTTATAGAATAAATTATGAAGGTATTTATCTTAAGTACATATATTTGGATGAAGCCAATGAAATATTAAAAAAATTGCATAAGAAATAGGTAGTGGTCATCCTTATATAAATACTATGACCCATAAAATATTAAGAATGGGCTACTACTGGCCAATAGTTTTCAAAGATGCTCATACTCATATTAGAACATGCCATGAATGTTAATCTTTAGCTAAGAGGAAATTACACACAATAAGGCATATATAACTAGTTGTTGAAGGAAGGCCATTTGCCCAGTGGGGTTTATACTTCATTGGTATCATCAACCTAAATTATTTAGCAGGCCATAAGTTTTTGCTTACTGCCATAGACTACTACACTCGATGGATTGAAGCCATAACCAAAAAGAATTACAGAGCACAAGACATGATACACTTCTTGGAGGAACACATAACAACCAGATTTGGCATGTCCATTTATTTAGTTTGTGATAATAGACCAAATTTTATATTAGTAAAATTTACTAGGTGGGAACATGAAAACTAGATTATTATTAGGTCAACTTCTAACCATTACCCTTAGGGAAATAAACTAGAAGAATAAATGAACAAGAATTAAATCAATGTAATTAAGAAATCAATAAGGGACAAGCCTAGGGACTGGCACAATTTATTAAAGTATTCTCTTTGGGTAGACTAAAAAAGATAAAAACAAGCCCTTAAAGCTTCACCCTATCTATTAGTGTATGGATGGAAGCCTATATTCCCAATCATGTTGAAGCTACCCACTTATTAGTTTATGCAGGACTACATGGAATTGAGTAATAAAGCATAATCAAGACTAATGGACATAATAGGAATGGAAGATATGAGGGATGAGGCCTTATAGACATTCAAAAAACATTGGGATGTGGTTAAAAGGTGGTTTTATAAAGATCAAAGGTCAAAGCATTCAAGATTTTGGATCTAGTGTTGCTTTGGGATAAAGCCCATGAGAAGAAAAGATAACATGACAAGTTTGCCCCACTATGGATTGGACCATATTAGATTTTGAAGATCATGGGTAATAATCTATTTTATCTAAAGGACCTACAAGGCAACAAGCTTATGTATCCAATTAATAGATAGTTCCTAAAGCATTACTTTAAGGCTATGCCATTTGTAGATATTACTGAGTAATGAGGGAAATATGAGTGTAGACATAGAATTAGATTAGATTTATGGATTTCTTAGTTAGTTTCCTAATTTTTAGATTAATCTTTTTTGGTTTCAGTATTTTGCTTTCATAGATTAGTTTCCTACTTTCTAGATTAATCTTTCCTGCTTTCAGTATTTTGCTTTCATAGATTATATTTCATACTTTCTAGATTAGATTTTAATTGCTTTCTTAGTTTATGTTTCCTTCTTTCTTAGAATAGTTTTATTTTCTTTCTCTAACGATCAAAATTATGTTTGCTTTGACAATAACCAAGTTAAAATCCAAACCAACTGAGCTTATGACTTTTATAAAAGAGGGGAAAATTAAAATATTGACACTTTGGGACTAGTTCACAAAATCAAGTGTATTTTTATATTTTTGAGTCTTTAGGATGAAGGTAGGTAATCATGGATTATTATGAATGGTGTCACAAATGAAAACTTTTACCAGGCATGTAGAAGTTTCTCTCAGAGTACTTCATACAAATTTTGAATTTTTTCTTATTTTATTGGATAAAATACACTTATCACATTAAATACCTATTGGAAATGAAAATTATGGGTATAGGGTTTAATCTATCAGGTCTTTTATCTAACTTATCTTTATTAGACTTATCCTTATTGGAGATTTTACTCAAAAAATTTGGTCTATGTTGGGATATTTGTTTAGAATTTTATACCATAGACTTATCTTTATAAGAGAAATTATTGCAGACATTTTGTCTAAAATATTCCCCTAATAAAATTAGACCCTTCAGGACTGTTGTACCAAAAATTTTACCTGACACAATAGACCATTCAACCTTTTTTATTTTACCCTTTGCCTTACCAGACTTACCCTTTCAAACTTTTATCCCAGGCCCTTTCCCCATCAAAACATACCTTACAAAGTAGACCCTTTGGGCATTTTCACCATGAAGTAGATCCTTCAAGATTTTTAGTCATGGGCACTTTGACCTACAAAGTATAACTTTTGAAACATTTTCCCTAGAATAATCTTACCAACACGCTTTCATCGATATAATTGCCCTTCGATATTTGTGTAGCTTACTCTTCAAACTTTTTGAAGTTACCCTTCAACCTTTTTGTTACATCCATTTTACCTAATAGAATGACCCTTCAAACTTTTTGAAATGACCATTCATACCTAATTCACTTTACCTTCAGGACTTTTGTCCTAGGAATTTTTCCCTACGAGCCTATCCTTTGGGACTTTTATCTTGGACTATTTGGGCCTTTTTCCCTAGACCAATTGTTTCAAAAGTTGTGTCTCAGATAGTTTGTTTGATGAAATTGGGTCTTTAGGATAATTTTTGTGGACATTTTTCCAAAATAATTCCCTTGATGAAATTAAATTTTGGGATTTGTGTCTCAGACATTTTATCTAATAAAAATGTAATTAATTTGGAATTTGTGTTTTGGACATTCTGTTTGATAAAATTAGGGTCCTCAAAATAATTCTCCCACACAAAAATGACATAACTATTACCCTAAAACAATACCCTACTGCCAAGTGGCAGACACATGAGCACCTTTTTAACATTATGTTAGACTTGGGATTTATTCATATTTGTTAAATAACTTTGGGTTTTAAATAATGTCCTAAGTTATTTTTTGAGACCTTGGTCTAAAGTTATATATACATGCTAAGTTCTCTTTTCATTTATGATTGTAGAGTAGAGTAAATTGGGAAATGATAAGTGTCGAGCTTGTAGGGAGTTAAGTCTAATTGATGGTCACATGGATGTCTTTGATGTTTACATGAACATCAAAATTAAGCTTAGAGCTAAAAAACATAGGTTTAAATTGTGATGATCATATGGACATTATTGATGGTCATGAGGACATTTTTAACAGTCACATGAACATCAAATTTAAGATCAACAAGAAAATGATAAGGGATTAAATTTTGACAGTCACATGGATGCCATTGATGGTCTCAAGGATGTCTTTGATGATCATGCAAATGTAAAATTTAATCTCATAAAGTAGCCATTTTGAAATCAAAGGTTAGTGAGCCCAGGTAGATCAATGACCAATGCTGATCTGTATAATTGATCTAATAGTGCAAGATCAAGATAGAATTTTCAAAGGAATGAAGACATGACAAGTGTCAAAATTTTAGGTTAATGATTCATAACACTAAGATATATGAACTACATTAACTTGAGCACAAATGATCGATGGTGAAAGATCAACATGGACTTTTCAAAGGTCCTGAAATGAGCAAAAGAATACCACCTAACACAAAAATATTTGAGCTATGACTATAAAGAGTATAAAGGCCCCACAGAGCTATCAAATGGCATGATCACATTATATCATGCATGAAATTTATAGTGCAAGTATTAGGTGGAGTTTTCAAAGATCTAGACTCAGTGAGAGGCATGGGTGACATGTAACACATAGTTTAATTAGATTGGTCATAGATAACAATAGTGTCACTAATTATAAAACATTGGTAAAGTGGTACTTGCCTTTGATGTATGTCTGAGATCCATTTGAAGGAAACTAATCTAAAAGATCAATAGGTTGTTCTCACAACCTATAAAAAGAGGTATTATCATGTAGTTTAAGCTATAATTGTAAAAAGTACCTTTATACACATGCACATGTTGTATAGCTTTTGTAAAGGCTAATTTAAATTGATAACTAAAAGTAGACTATTATATGGTTTTAGACCATATTTAGAACTCAAGTTTTGAATATTACATGTAACGACCTTGCATGAACTTGGAGGATGAGGTGACCCCTTCCCCAAGTTGATATAAATAATTATAGTCCAGCTTGGTTTTTTTTAAGAGAATTTTGAATGCAAGAGAAAAATCAATTTTGATCATCAAAAAATGTCATTGTGTATTTTCTTTCCAATTTCTATGTAATTAGTTGTTCCTTTCTTTGGTTGTATGTTTAAATAATCTTTATTATGTAATATATGTGAATAGATTCTTGACTGACTTGATTAATGTACTAATCTATAGATGTGCAATAGATTTTGAAAGATTGGTGAATTATATTTATTAAGTCAATTAAGTAGGATTGATTCATAATTCTAATTGTACATAAGTTCTTTCTTTGATGTAGTTTTTTGTGTATGCAAAAGCTTCCTCAGATAATTCACTAGCATGATCCATAATCTTCTGATTAAGAGTGTGAAACATCTACCCTAAAAGGAGGAACCTTTGTCTGAGGCTTATGAATTTCTTACATTATTATCTCCTTAGACTTCTTATCCATGTTTGATTATGTATGTGTAATTGTTACTAGAAACATGCATAGGTTCTAAAAGCACTTATCCTTTTAGAAACTAAGGAAGTAATTCCTAAAAACCATAGATCCTGAATTTATATCTTACCCTTCCCTCATTTTGAGTTTGTTTTGAGACTTACCCACTTTAGATTAGAAACTAGCTACCCATCCAGCTCATGTAGATATTGACTATCTTTTATGGACCACACCTCCATCCAAAAACCTTGTCAATAACATGTATTCTCTACCTACTATTCCATCAACAAGTTTTTAAAGAGAACATAACACTAACTCATGCCTTGGATTAGAGTTTACCTCAATTGAGATCCTAAAATGTTAGAGACTACCTTGTTCAACTATGGTGTGTATAAAACACACATCAATAGAAATCCCTTGTATATTAGTAATTAGTTCACATTTTCATTTTTTATTGCTTACATGCTAGAATATATCATATAGTCTAATTATGTGGTTTTTAATTTACCTTTTAGTTTTACTATTTTCTATTTTATGCACACATGACCAAATCACAAACTATTAACAAGTACTTTAACAATTGTCTACCTAAGGCTCTACCCGCTATTCCATCAATAGATTGTCAAAGACTGCATACCTGCAACTCATTCCTTGGAGTAGAGTTTACCTCAATTGAGATCCTAAAATTTTAGAGGCTACCTTGTTTGATTGTGGTGTGCATAAAACCCACATCAACAAGAATTAACCCTTGTATACTAGTAATTAGTTCACACTTTCATTTTTTTATTGCATGCTTATAATAGATGATATAGTCTAAAATTAGGTGGTTTTTAATTTACCTTTTAGTTTCAATATTTTCTATTTTATGCACACATGACCAAATCACAAAATATTAACAAGCACTTTAACAATTGTCTACCCAAGGCTCTACCTGCTATTCCATCAACAAGTTGTCAAAGACCGCATACCTGCAACTCATGCCTTCGAGTAGAGTTTACCTCAATTGAGATATTGAAATGTTAGAGGCTACCTTGTTCAAATATGGTGTACATAAAACCCACATCAATAGGAATTAACCCTTGTATACTAGTAATTAGTTTGCACTTTCATTTCTTGTTGCTTGCATGCTTAGAATAGATCATATAGTCTAATTAGGTGATTTTTAATTTAACTTTTAGTTTCACTATTTTTTAAAGACCAAATCACAAAATATTAACAAGCACTCTAACAATTGTCTACCCAAGACCAACCTACTTGGATTTCATCACTAAGAGGGAAGTCTACTTGATGTTTTAGTTAAGTATAAAATATGGTTAATGGTATATTATAGCTAAGCACATAACACCATTATTACTATAGTGTGTGAAGTGAGGGGGTAGGCCACAATACCAAGCGTATATCATTACCACTATATATCACTTTCAACCCAAACTTCCTAACACCATCCTTAGATTGATTTTTAGTTCTTTGATTATAGCCAACTTCCTCTTACATTTAAAAATTTATCATAATAATACATTGACATTCAAGTTGACCACTTAGTTCTTTACTTTCTAGGTTGATTGATTTCTCTTTGATCAATTGTATTTTGTATTGAAAAAATGTAAATTAGCCAATATTTGTCTAAAGTTTTGTGTTGTGTGCCTTAATTGGATCAACCTCATTGATCCAATTGATTATTTGTTTCCCTTTAGCTATTAATTTTTTAGGTACTTGAAAAATTATTTTTAGTACATGGTTATTTTAGTCGACATAATCTATTGTAAATTATCTAATTTTTCCTATGTACACTTTTTCAACCTCTATCTACTATATACATCAACCTAGTAGACCTTGCACCCTTTTTTAGCCTCTATTTGTTGTACTAGGTCAACCCAATTGACCCTATGTAATTTTTAGGTCATATTTTTTGTGCTAGGTTAACATAGTTAACCCTGTATAGTTTCCTATCACTTACTATTTGCTTGTATGGTTATCTAGTATTATCTCATCATGATGATATATTTTCAACCTTCTTTAAGTCAATAAAATTTCATAATTAAGGATTTAGATAATAACCTTACTTTATTATTTTAGATGAAACTATCCATTTTCTTCCCTCATCTTCTTTTAAATGAAAACCAATCACTACACAATGTAATGTAGTTAGGGTCCTTTGTCATAATCCTCCTCCTAATACCAATGTTGGGAATCCTCCTATCAACACTAATCCCCCTCCTATCAACACTAATACCCCTATTATAAGCACCAATCCAAATATTGATACAACTCAACTTCTTTCGCAAGTCATATAACAAATGAACACAATGCAAACTTCTAACACCTCTCAAATGATGAACATGTAACAACATTTATTACACATATATAGTTAACCACCTCAAGTCATCATGTCCCAACCAAATCCAAATTTTATTCCTCCTCCTCTTAGAGATGCTAATGAGAATATCATCCCTCAAACTCCAATGAATAAAAAATGCTTCAATATCTTCAAAATGAACCTTTATCCCCATTTATTACATCTATAGATATTGGAAACATTTCTCCAACTATCACATATAATGGGACTAAGAACCTTAATATTTTTCTTAAGTCTTTTGGTAATTTATATAAGGAATGGGTCCAAACTAACACCTTTGATACCACCAATATCTTATCCAAAAACTTTATTGGTGATACACTTGAATGGTACAACCAATTTCCTAGACATTACATCTCACAACTAGAGGATTTAGTTAATGCTCTAGTGAAAGAATTCCAACATGATGACCTTCCTGAAAATTACCTTAGCCATTTTATCAATGCCAAATAAATCCCAATGAATCTACTCATACTTTCATCAAATGATGGAATTTTCTCACTCATAAAGTGGACCATATCATGAATGATGATACTATTTTAACACTATTTGTTACCACTCTTAAACCTCCCCTTCAATACAAAGTTTGAATATTTTCACTTAAAACTTTAGAAGAATCCTTAGACCAAGCAAAAAGGTAAGAATTTCTCATGACTTAATTTTAACCATCTCAAACAACTACTAAAGTACCTTTCCAATCATTTTCTCATAAAATTGATTAATCCAAGCCTGCCCAACCTTAAAGTGGAGCATCCAATTCAACCAATTTTAACCCAATCCACCCTCCCTTGAGTCTATAAAAAATTAAGAAGAAATTGACACCCTCTAAACCCATGAACTTTGATCCTTCTAAACCTCCTCCAAAATGGTACAATCTAGATAAATTTTGCTAGTGTCATGCTACTATAGGTCATTCTCATAAGTCTTATAGTGATCTTCATCAATTTTTTCTTTATTCCTTTTTTGGTCCACATTTCAATCTTGATATTCTCAAAAACATGTTATCAAGACTATCTTCAAGCTTCTTAAATTTAATCTCAAGAACCAAAATCACATCATCATCAAATCCCTAATGAAAAAACCTTATCTGCTCATTTTATTCAAACCATAATTGATCCTTCTTCCTACACCAATAAATAAATGACAAATAACGTGAAAAAATTTAAACATATTATTGCATCTATTGAACCTTAACCTCATAGGTCACATGAACCAAAGGAGTACCGAGTTCAAATGCCTAATCCAAATCATACCATCCATGGTCCTCTTCTACCTCCTCATACCTCTCTTACACACCATATGTCATATTAAACATCATTAAAATCTAACAAACCAAAACATTTACCTATTTCCCAATGCACCTACCAACACAATGCAACTCATATTAATGGTTCAATGTTACCTCACTCCACTTCACATGTTTGGGCATCTTGTGATTCCCATCCCTACATCCAATTACCCATTGGGGCATCTTATGATGCCCATTATTATTCTACAATGCATAACAACCAAATTCAACTTCAAGAATTTTTTTTAGACTTATAGACTTGTATTTCACATGCTCATCTTTGGTACAAACATTAGCATAAATCTTATATATTATTTTTTTGTCTCATGTTTCTTTGTTTTTATGTACTTTATTTATTTTAATTTCATTTTACCATCATCGTTATTTTCCTTTATGTTCTTTGGTTTTATTACACATTACATTTGGCATTTTTTTCATTTTGGTTCTTATATATCTCTTTTAATTTATTTTATTTTATTATCTTTTTATGTCATTTTTTGTCTTAGTAGCTTTATGATTATATTTTCCCCTTATTTAGAATTCATCCCTTGGGTTTATCTTTTGTGAGTTTGCAGTGTATGACCATGAATAGGACTTGACCCTCCTCACAAAATACCATCTTTTTGCTTATCTCATTTTATTATTTCACATGTTTTTTTTTATCACCCTCGTGGGTTTATCTTTTATGAATTGTAGTATAAGACCATGGATAGGACCTGACCCTCCTCATAAAACTACCTTCTTATTATTCATTTTTTAGAATGTGTTTTGCAATAATAATAAATTATTAATCTTTGGTCTCAACTTTAGATTTTGCTTATTTTGATAGATGGAATTTTCACAATAATATATGTTAGCATGTTTTTCCTCCATTTACCTCATATTTATGATAAGGAATCACACTTACTATCATTGTATCCCTTTTCTCCCTTTGTCACATTTTTTACAATTTGAAGTAATTCAAATTGTTCCATGTGTCACTCTTCTTGATTTTCCCTTCTTTTTACTCCACATTGGATTAAATAAGGTTGAAGTCAAGATAGAACTTTTATTTTACATATATTTATGAGACTCTTAGACCTCATGCTCTTTGAAGTTCTCTCTCTTAGAAACCAAGTTACAAGTACTCAAATAAAAGTCATCTTTAGCACCCATGTTTAGTTTTCCAAATCCGTATGGAGTGTTCGAAACATAACACAAAACAATATTAATGAATTAAAGAAAGAAATAAAATGCAAAAAACATAAAAAAATAGAGACATATATTTAATATGGTTCACCCAATATGGGCTATGTCCACATAAAAACAACCAGTCCTTATTATCCAGTCTAACAAATGAAGCAAAAAAACTATAATACAACCACTACAATATACTCTTCACTCACATACATTGTGACATTATAATTACAATGCCCTCATATTAAAAGGAAGGCTACATATAGGGAAAAAATGTACAAACATAATTTCTACTATTAGATTTGAAACCTAATAGTGAATTGTCTAAATTTACTACAAAATTAAAATATTTTATAGTGCATTTTTAACTAAATTGGATCTCCATGCTGACCATAGTGGGGGGTATTTCCCCCCCACACCCCCCTATTGGGAATTGAGAATTAAAATAAGATCAGGCTCCATCATCCAATAATCTCCCACTTGGAGACTAATTGCTATAACTCCACTACTATAACTCTTCCTTGGACTTTTATTTAAACTTTGACCCTGACATGTTTCTCTTCTTCCTTGTTATCTTGGAAGACCTATTGAAACTAAATGACTCTATAGCTTCTCTTTAGTGACTTCCTTTGTTAGCACATCTACAAGATTTTGACTCGTATGGATCTTTTCTAACTTCAATTGACCATATTTCAAAACTGAATGAATGAAGTGATACCTAAGTTTTATATGTTTGGTTCTTGAGTAGAATGCTGAGTTCTTTGCTAAATGAATCACATTTTGGCTATCATTGTATAACCTACAATATTCATGATTATGCCTCAACTCTTCCATGAATCATTGCATCCATATCATCTCCTTGCTAGCTTCTGTAGCTACAACATATTCTACCTCTATAGTTGATAAAGCAATTATCTTATACAATTTTGAAATCCAACTAACTATTATATCACAAATAGTTAAAACATAACTCATGGTTCTCTTCCTACCATCTAAATATCTAACCCTGTATTCATCAATATATCCTTATAAGCTAACATCTAAACCTTCATAGCATAATTGTCTATCAGTGGTCCCTCTCAAGTACCTAAGAATCTACTTAACTACATCCCCAGGCTCTTTTCTTGGATTATTCATAAACCTACTGACAACTCCCACTGCATAAGCAATATCTAGTCTCATACAAACCATAACATACATTAAACTTCAAACTTCTAAAGAATATAGAACTTTAGACATGTAATTGATTTCTTCCTACATTTTAGGACATTGTTCCTTACTTAATTTGAAGTCCCCTCCCAAAGGTATACGTACAAGTTTTATGTCTTGCATATTGAACCTGGCTAACACCTTCTTTATGTACTTTTCTTGAGACAATGCTAATTTTATATTTTTCCTATCTTATGTTATTCTCATACCAAGAATTTTCTTTGTAGTACCCAAATCCTTCATTATAAATGAATTTTCTAATTTTATTTTGAGATCAATTATATCCTACATGTTAGACCCTACAACAAACATGTCATCTACATATAACAACAAGATAATATAATTACCATTATCTAATATCTCAAAATAGACACAGTGGTTATAATGACATCTACTATAACCTTGTTCTATCATAAACATGTCAAATTTCAAATACCATTGCCTTGGAGCTTGCTTTAACCATAAAAAATCTTATTCAACTTGCACACCATTTTTTCCTTACCTTTTACTTCATATCCCTATGGCTACTCCATATATATTTCCTCTTCCAAATCATCATGAAGGAAAGTAGTCTTCACATCTAACTGTTCAAGGTGTAAATCTTCTACTACTACCAAACTTAAAATAATTTTTATGGAAGTAATTTTTACAATTAGAGAAAATATTCTATTAAAATCAATACCTTTTTTTATGCAAACCCATTTACAACAAGTCTAGCCTTGTACCTCTTTTTGCCTCCATCTTCTTCCTTCATTTGATAAACCTCTTTATTCTACAATGATCTTTTACCTACAAGAAATTGAACCAAATACCAATTTTGGTTGTGTACCAAAGAGTCCATCTCTTATGTCATGCCTTTATCCCACTTCTGTATAATTTCTACCTTCATTACTTCTTCATAGCTTTGTGGCTCACCACCATCCGTCAATAATAAATAATAAAGTGAAGGAGAGTATTTTTCAAGGAGTCTACATACTTTGGTAGATCTTCTAACTTCATTTTCAAGAGTTTGAGGTACTTGTTGTATTTGTTGTTCATTCTGGCACTTTTGGAATTTCATTTCCTATGATTTCATCAAGTACTACATATTATGTATTTGGATTTTCTTGCTTCTTTTCCTAGAACTGATCTTTGTACATGACCTTCTCATTAAAAATCACATCTCTGCTCCTATTTATTTTGTAATTTTCAAAATCTCATAAATGGTAACCAAATTCATTAAATCCATATCCAATAAAATTACATTTCTTGGATTTTGCTTCAAGCTTGGTTCTATTTTCTTTATCATTATGGACAAATGCTTCACAACCAAAAGTATTTAAGGAATAATCTACCTTTTTACCTATCCATTATTCTTATAGAATTACACCATCTAATGGACTTGAAGGCCCTCTATTTATTAAGTAAATAACAATATACACAACATCTACCCAAAACTATAAGAGTGACCCTACATATAATGTCATGCTCCTTGCACACTTCATGATTGTCCTATTCATCCTTTGTGACACCATTTTGTTGTGGTATTCTTGGAACCATCTTCTCTCTATGAATCCTATATGATGAACAATACTTATCAAATTCATTGCTATCGTATTCACCTCTATTATCTGATCTGACACACTTCAACTTATTTCTTGTCTCATTCTCAACCAAAGCTTTTAATTTATTAAAATTATCAAAAACATCAATTTTTTTCATATGCAATAAACCTAAGTTTATCTAGTTGCATCATCAATAAAAGTAACATAATAATAAGAACCACTAAGGGATGATAACTGAGTTGGTCCCCATACATCTATATGCACAAGCTCTAACTTTTCATCTTTCTTTGTCTTCTCAACTCTGAGAAATTTAATTCTCTTCTATTTTTCATACACATAATGCTCAAAAAATTCCAAATCCACCTTCTTCAAATTTGGTAGTAAATTATTTGAGTGGAGAACTTGCATCCCCTTCTCACTCATATATCTAAGTCCATGGTGTCATAATTTTGTATCTACTTTTATACAAGCTAAATCAATAGAAGAGTCAACATTACCATTAGATAAATTTAATGTACCTACCTTTTCTACTTTTTCTATTACTAGTGATCTTTTAGTGACCTACAATTTTTTTGAAAATGTAACTCTGTTTCCCTCACTTCCCAATTGCCTTGTTAAAATTAGATTTATTCTCAACTTAGGAACATGCCTCACCTCTTTCAACAACCATTTATTTCCATTATGTAATTTTATCTTTATATTACCCTTTCTTATAATTTTATAGGGTTCACGATCACCCAAATAAACCTATCCAAAATCACCTTGAAGATAGTCTTGAAAATATTTCTTATGGGGTGTAGTATGAAATAAAGACTCTGAATATAACAACCAAGAATAATTAATATTATCTAAAGAAAGGATTAAAACATATTGTAACACATCACCTATTACATTTTATTCCTAATTTTTATCTTGTTTTCCATCTCCTTGTTTTCCTTTTTATTTATTCAGGTGTCCTTTCTTCCCTCAAATCTAGCACACCAACATTCCTCTGGATTTGGATATGCCCTTTTTAGACTTACCATGATTCCTTAGGTCCTTTTCTCTATCCTTTTATCTTCCCCTATTATCCATAGTCAAAGCATTACCTGATGTCTCATCTATGCTTTTTTTTGCATTTCCTCACTAAGAATAACACTTATAACATCATCAAACTTTAAAGTGTTTGAACCAGAGACACAATTACTCATAGCCATGACCAAGACATTTTAGCTTTCTGACAATGAGTACATAATCAAAAGAGCCCTAACCTCATCATCAAAATTTACTCTTATAGAGCTTTACTGATTTGTGATAGTGTTAAATTCATTTAAATAATCAACAACAAACCCACCTACTAACATTTTTAGATTAAATAAATGCTTCATAAGAAATAACTTATTAGAGGCTAAGGGTTTTTCATATACTCTATCTAATGCCTTTATCACATCTTTTGTTGTCTTTTATTTTTAAATATTGAAGGCCATCGATGTTGCCAACCACAATCGTATTGTTCCTATTGCCTTTTTATCAAGAACCTCCCATTTTTCATCCTTCATAGTTGATGGCTTCTTTTCTATTCCACCCAATGGTAGGAAAAGATCCTTATGATATAGATACTCCTCCATTTGCATCTTCTATAGTTGGTAGTTTTGACCATTGAAATTTTTGACCTTAAACTTTTATTATTTCACCATTTCTCCCACTCAAACTAGGAACCCCCTTTTTCTATGAGTTTATTTACCAAATAAACTTAGCTCTGATACCAGTTGTTAGAAATACAAAACATAGAGAAATATTAATGAACTAAAGATAAAAGTAATTTGTAGAAAACATAACATAATAGAGACATAAATTTAATGTGGTTTATCTAATATGGGATACCTCCACACAAAAATAACCATGCCTTATTATTCTATCCAACAAATGAAGGGAAAAACTTACAATACAACCATTGTAATATTCTCTTCACTCACATACATCATGTCATCATAATTATAATGACCTCATATCAAAATGAGGGTTACACATAGGGAAAAATGCACAAAAACAATTTATACTATTAGATATGAAACCTAATAGTGAATGGTCTAAATTTACTATGAAATTAAAATATTTTATAGTGTATTTTAAACTAAACTAGACCCCATAATGACCATAGTAGGGGGTGTTGCACCCCCACACCCCCAAATCAAGAATTGGGAATTAAAATAAGATCAAGATCCACCATCCAACATAGAGGAGAAACAAGAAAAATCCATCAAGAAAGTTAAAAGTCAAATCATTTGAAACAAAAGGCAATAATATACAAAAGGCAACATATAAAATCTCAAAAGTTAAAATCACACCAAAATATATGATTCCAAGCACATCTCTTATCTCTAATTGAAGCTCAAAATCCACAATTGGCCTCACATAGAGCTGAGGTCCACATGGGAGAAGTAGTTCGGTAGATTATAATAGGGGAATTTTAAAAAAATCTATGGTGATACCTACTTTCTCATGCAAGTACTCAATATTCATAGTAGACCGATAGCTCTATAAGGGGTCCTAAATAATGGGAAACACATTATGGGAAGGTAGGCCCATTTTAATTTTTGTGTATATAGCCTTGATGAGATGATTTATATACTGCATTTATTAACCTAAGACTTCTGTAGCTAAGGGAAGTTCTTCAGAGTCCTTAAGGTTGAAAGTCCTCTTATTTTGATAAACCTAATTTGAGTGTCTTGACTTTGATAAAGAGTTCATCTACCTTGGTTTTTTCCTTTATTCTCACCTCCATCAATTTCATTTCTTGCCTTAATAGGCAACTTGTGATTCCAAATCTATTTTCCCTTATTCTATTATTTCTTCTTCTTCACCTCTTAGAAACATGTTAGCATTACTTTGTTTCAATTTATCTATCTCTAGAGCAAAACAATATGTTTGAGTAACTATAGATTACACCCTTACACCATTTATTTACCACACCATCTCATTATCATCGTAGTCATGACATTAGGTGTTTGTGTTTTCTTACATTATATCTTAGAACAAGAACTAAGTTTGAGTTTTCGTCCTTTAGAACTTCTTGATTTTCATTTATCTATCATATTCTTGTTTTATTTTAGTAGACTTCACTTATCTTACATATGACATTTGACATTATTACATGTTTATCTTTATGTATTCCTTCTTCATGTTTGTCTCACATCTTCAATTATATTTCATTTTTAGTCTTCCATATTTTTCTTTTTGCCTATCTTAAATGAGATTACTTTTCACTTTCTTACCTATCTTTGTTCAAGTTGTCTTACACGGATATTTAATTTATTCTTCATGTTTTACATAATTTCCAATGTGATTTGGTATGTTCTACATTCCTTTTATCCATTTATGTTTTACATGCTTTCTAACATTAATTACTATTTTTCAATCATTTATCACTTATTTCTTATCATTTGTCATTCATTTTCCATCCTTTTGTCATTTATTTGACTTCAATATTTTTAACCTTGCCTTACCAATCCTAACTTACCAATTTTCCTAAATTTTTTGTCTCTCCTAACCACTATATACCTATCTTCCATTTTTTTTGATTTTTGGCTATTTTAAAATAACTTCTGCAGGCTTGCCTAATGTTATTCACATTGGATGCCTTCATTTATCTTGAAGTCTACTTCTTTATCTATAGCACTAAGGTAAGTAAAGGTATGTGTTTTTTAATTTTGTCCTTTAATTTATCTTATTTACTACTTACTGTACTTTAGTTAGCATCAACATTATGTGTTATCATGTTCTATTCCTGAAGCACCATCCCATGTTGCACTCATATGAAACATGATGAGATTTAAGTGGGGAATATCTATGCACATAATATTTTCAAAATTTTATCACATACTAACACTTTGTATCTTTCAGGTACCCATCGAGTCTTAATATCTTTAAGAGCACACCTTAAGGGGTGCACTGAGAAAGGGGTGGGTAGACCATTGGTACTTCACAAGATTTTTATCCCTTTTACCACTTATTATCTACACACTTGTCTCCTAAAATCATTTACCCTAAGCTTACTCCTCTTTATTTTACCCATTCCAAGATTTTAATACATTTTATCTTCCTTTTCCTAACCTTGATCCCATTTTTTAGTTGGCTATATAGGGTTGATTGGGTCATCCCTATATAGTTTCAAGTTATTTTCACTTAGGAACTATTTTAACCTTTGATCGACCTAGCTTAGGACCTAGTGAATTATTATCCAAAATTATACTGGATCGACTGGGTTGACCCTGTCAATTGACATTTTGGAATGTTTTAGGGAAAGATCTACCTACATATACAAGTTAATTTCCCACCATTTGATAAGAAGAAGAAATGAGATAGAATAACTGTGAATAAACATCTTCTTATTGACCATTCTACTTGAGAAGTAAAGCTTAGCGTTCCATATTTTGTTTGGAAACACGGATCTTGTCTTGTGGAGAAGTATTTTGGATGCATTGATAGTTTGTGTAACCTAGAGCTGATTTATCTTTGTCATCCTTACATATCACAATAATTTATTGTGAAGCACCTTGGCCAAGGGAGAGATTGAGGCTCAATAGATTCATCTTCAAGGTAAGTATTCCTAACTTTATTTCTCCTTTATAAGAGTATATAGATAATGCATTTGTATTATTCTTCTATACATTAGGATTATGTATATATTGACATGATTATATGTATTCTATGAATATTTTGTTTTATTATTTCTAACCCTCACTTTTTGCCACAAGCTTTGGTGAGCACTAGATTAGATTTACTTTCTTGTTATTAGAATAGGTAAAATATCAAAACCTAGGAACCTCTTAGGGTTATTATGTGATTGTGTTAGAATGGAAGCTTTTGAACCCTCCTTAGCATAGAGTATTATGATAAATTATCCCTTAATCAGGTCTAGCAGATCCCCATATTTGTCATGCTCTTTCTTAATAAATGTATTCCCAATTGGAAGTGTAGGTATGTTCTATCTTTTTTGAGTCAAGATTGATTTTTAGAGATGATGCATTTATGATTTAATACATAGTGCTTAGTGAAATTATACCCAAATTGTATTACCATCAAGCTCCCTCCATGAGATTTTTGAACTCTACACTCACCTATATACAAGCTACACCTAACACAACTTCAAGTTTTTCATTCAGAGTTCTTAATCAGATAAAGTTTGTGCATATATTACCATCCACATTGCATTCATCTTCAATCCAACTTCACATATCCAATATAGCACAAATGTAATATTTATTTCACTTAGACTATCTCCAAACCACCTCAAGCTTAAAACAAAACATTAAATGATGAATGTATGTTTGTCATAAACAGTCCATGTAAACATCTACCATTATTTCACCAATGTTATGATCATATACATCCTTAATTGGTTTCTACATTCTCTTCCAATTCATTCCATTCTATCCATCCATTTGTCATATTATATACTCGATTATTTCATCACCATAAGAGTAGTGCTTGTGCTGGTATGATTTTGAATGAAGTCAAATGTGTCATTTTAAATACATATAGCTTAGGGATTTAAGTTTTTTATTGTAGTCATTAATTTAATATTTTGTCTAAGTTTTAGGTGAAAGTCAAAAAGTATCATTAAGATTATTATTTTGTTATAACATTTAGAGTCTTGGATAATGAGTAGTTGGTCATAGTATTTTATGTCTTTTATACTTCATTTTGACTATATATATTTTAAATTTTGTGCATATTTTCTTCATGTTGTCAAAAGTAAAAGTCAAAAGAGTCTTTTTAAATATAAAATTCAATAAGGTGAAAGTAATTAAATATTAATTTTTTGTCATCCTTGTCATCTAGGGTCATAGTCAATATAAATATTTGGTATTCTAATTAGATGTTTTATTTTGTCAAAAATTGTCAAAAATCTCAAAAGTGTCAAAATTTAGAGTTAGAGTCATTTTTTCAAGAATCATATTTGTACGTCAGAGTCTAGATAGAGTCAAAGTATTTTTGGTCATGATTTTCATAAATTATATAAATAAAACCATAAATTATTTGTAGGTTGGTGGTAAACTAAGTGTAAAACCATATATTATTTTTAGGTTGGTGGTTAGTTGAGTGAAAAACCATCACTTGGATTTAGTGGAATTTATAATATAGGATAATGTCTTCGACATATTCACACTAAGGGGGGGGGGAATGTTAGGAGTAACCTAACGTTAATGCTCACATTATATATTTGCTGTAATAATAATATTATTAATATGAGTTGTCAACTCATTTAATTATAATATAGGTAGAATAAAATATTATTATGTGAGTGAGTTGTAGTCACAACTCACATAGCTATTCTAGGGGTGTGAGAAAGAATAGGTTTGAAGGAGAGATATTAAGAGATAGGGATGAGATATATAAAGGATTCAAGATGAAGTTTGAATCTATTAATGTAGGAGTACAAAAACCTATAAAATGTAATATTATATGAAGAAATAATATCCCAAATAGAATATCATAATTAAAGCAAATTATTTATTTTTATCAAGTTTATTCAGTGCTTAACTTATTAGATCACAACCATAAATAATATTTAAAATGTGATTTTTGATTTCCCCATATATAATATAGAAATATATCCTTGGATATATCCCTATTGATGTTTTCATGATCATATTTTACGTCATCTAAAAATGCTAGCTATATTATCCCTCTAAGTGTTGAAATATAACATAATCATATTTATTTAGATCAACCAATGTGTCTAAAATGACTAAAATTAATGAAATGAAAATTATTCCTTCTTATATTGATGTAAATATTAATATTGAATGCATACAATCATAACATGTTATTTTAGACACTCAAATTTAATCATTAAATACTTGACAATGTTTAATCTTGACATCCTTACCCCTACTTGGTTTATCCATCATTTTGCTAACATGCAATATCTACATAAGCATTCACTATTGTATTAATTATCTTAAAACTAATTAGAACATCATTTAGACATCCCTATTTTTTTTATAGGCTCCTGTCAAACTAGTTCCAATAGTCTTTATCCTTTCAAGACAAGACTGCACTAGGTTAGATAGGGCTGCACTATGGCCTTGACTGTTAGCGTAACCTCTTCCCCATGTCCTAATAGTAACTTTTTAAAATTTGAGACTTTTAATTTTACCCGTCTCACACTTTTAACAAGGTCTATTAGCTACAATGTTCAAAATTTTCCTCTATAAAAGCATGTCAAGGCCTATCCAAACATATCTAGAATTCACTTGGTAAATACTATTACACATTGAGTCAAAGATCACTATTCTTTCCAATTCTAATTTTGTAGCATTATAAAAATCATAATCTAAGTCTAAAATTATTTTATTATAGGTTAAGAACACTCATTGTAAAGTAACCAAGTAAATATATCTAGTTACATTCATATATCAAAGTCAATATTCACACACTCAGTTTAGGAGGGATAACTACATCATCCTGAGGAACTTTTGGGCTATGTAGGCAATGCTAAAATTATGCAAGGTTTTATAAGAATAAATTAATTATTCACCTTGTTTGATTCCCCCTTGGATTTTTTTATATTTAATTTATTATTTAGGAATTTAGGTTTCATTATTGCACATCTTATATGCAAAAAATTAGGATACCCATAAAATCAATAAACCCTCACAGATAGGCACACACATTGAGATAAAAAAATTAGTCACATAACCAACCAAGATATAGCCATAATAAACACACAAGGTCATAATTCAAACCTATCCTCCTAGTGCAGTCTTGTCTCATCATAGTCTGAATTCCTACTTTTGGTTACAACATAATTTACATGTCTTTCAAGATGATTTCCACTCATAATCAGCTTACACAGTCAACAATAAATCAAATCCAAGATAGGTTTACATAAATTATGCCAATAGACTATTTTTATCTCACTTTAAGTTCTTAAGTTTTTTATTTTACACTCAAATATATATTCTTTGTATTTTAGTTTCAATAGCTTAGATCTATTTATTTGAGTCATTTTAATTAAAAATAGACTAAACATTCTGGTGAACCCACAATTTTATTTTAAGAAAACTATTTGCTTGATTTTTATGTGGTATAGGGTTTTAGCTAAAGTTTTGATTCCAAAAAAATTAGAAATCCCTGATTGCTTACACAAAAATATTTCAATTTTTTTTCAATTTCTTTTCTCTTATTTGTTGTTTATTTTGAAAAATATGTTTCGATAATTGTAAAAATACTTAGTGATTATCATTATAGGCTACATGGTGATCTATTTTATAGATATCATGGTGTTAAGGGTCTTACCCTAACACTCATAGCTATTGTACAATACTAAAATATAGTTTAGTTTACACATATCTCATGATATATTAAAAATGCCTAGGGTCCCTTGTTTATACCATAGGAAACCTCTTTTATCCTTTTAATTTGTGGTGCATCTAAGAGGAGCATATTGTTCATGGAAGTTATTCTCATCATACCATCACAAATGGGGTTAATGGGCTATAGACATGTTTTTTTCCTCTGTAGTTAGTGCTCTAAAATATTAGGCTGACACTAATCAACGAATAAGAAAGTATATTTGAAATCCCATAGAATCATTCAAATCCTTTCCTAGATCACCCTTTTTACCTTGATTTTTACTTGTATTAAATTTATACTCATTATAATTTACTTGATTCATATTGTATTGTATACCTCGAAGATGTAGTGCTAGATTAAATGGCATTATTTTTTCATATATGTAGCTTCCTTTAGTTTCTTATGCACTGGAAAGTCATGATGTTTTTTCTCAAAAAAATAATGCTATTATTTCAATCTCTTGGTCTAATAAAGTTGAAATTCACATTGATTCTATTACTAAAAATAATGAATAGAAAAATGATGTACATAATGAACATGAAATTAATATTGATCCACAAGAGCTTAATGTATTAGAGTAAAATCAAGTACAATAATTATATGAATCTTGTCAAGGTCTTCAGGAGAACCCCCAAAAGGTAAATAAGATCATTAGTCTATTTATAGCATCAAAAGTTGAGCATCATGTTAAATTATCCAATCTATACCACAAGAGTTACCTTTTTGGGTTGTTAAATCCCCTAATTTGAATTTTGCCACTTCTACTGATTCCACTTCTATTTATACACTGTAGTTACCTCTTGTTTAATCTATTTTAAATTGAAACTAATCAAATTAATTGATATTAAACTATTGAAATTGAAATTTTAGAATATATAGACCTAATATTAAAATATAGTATGCTACAAAATTTTACAGAATTTAGAATTTTCTAGAAAACATTAGTGAGCATAAGGATATGAAAACCTCCTTAAAATATAGTTAATGTTGATTTTATAATCTAACTATAATTATAATCTTCTTGAAAATACTTACTAATAATGTCACATCTGAAAAAATAATTACAAATTATGTTAGGACAAGGCCATAAGAAGAGGACAAGGGTGCAGTATGACCTTGTATGTTGATAATGGTTACATCTTGGTTGATTGTATGACTAAATTTTTGATTTGAATCTATGTGCATATAAATTAGGGTTTTCTCATTTTATGTAGGCACCAAATAGATGAATAGAAGACCTATAAAACACAAACCTTTATTCCTTCACAATAAATAAGATAGAGATTAAATGTAAAAATAGGGGAAATGAGTAAGGGGAATAAAATGTGAGCTATCCTCATAAAACCTCACATAATCTAAGTATTGCCTACATAGCCAAAATGGGCCTCATATCGATGAAGTTCTCCCTCTTAGGGTAATTATGTGATTTATGATTATGTAACTATATGATTGTATCAAGAAGATTGATTGAAATGCTTGATAATAGATACCCTTGACTTATAATAAATAATATTTAGACTTAGACTATGACTTTTATAAAGATACATAATTTAAATTGGAAGAAATAGTGTTATTTTACTCATTGTGTAGTAATTTCAAATCAATTTGTTAGGGAGATTCAAGTGAATGCATTGATGTGATTTTATAGGGGAGTATTTAGAATATTTTTCATAACTGATTTTATAAAATGCATGGGAGAATCATTGTGAAATATCTCAATTTTAAAAAGTGACCATTAGAGTGCGGGAGGTAAGGACACATTAGGGGATAAGGCTATAAAGTAGCCTTGTCCTACCTAGCATGAACTTGTCCTAGAAGATCAAAGATTGTAGAGATAGGTCTAGTAGGTGTAGATGATATTTATGAATCATATAACACTATATTGTATACTTGAAAAAACTTAGACTTTGGTTTTTCTTCTTAGTTTTTTACCTTTCTCACTTTTGAAAGTCTTTCGTTTCCTCTATCTTGTGCCCCTTAGCCTATCTTTTGGGTTGACCAGTCTTATGTTGATGACCAAAACCTTTTATCTTGCCTAGAATACTTAAAATATGATTATCTTATACCCTTACAAGTTCTAAGTATGTACTTATTTTCTAACCACCATAACATAAGCATCAGTCCAAAACCCTTGTGTTGATGCTAGTGTCCTGCCCTGACATAGTTGTCTAGTGCCAAAAAATCACCTAATTTGTAAATGAAATGTATCATAGTGGTTGTACTAAGTGATTTAATTTGAGATATTTTCTAATATGAGTGGGATATATTCACAATAAATCCTTAGTCATTTCTCACCTAGAAACTTCTTATCTACTCACTCAAAAACTTACAAAAGACATTCAATCAAACACTCAAGTGAGAAAAGCTTCCCTATTCTCTCTTATTTCTATATCAATCATAGGAATAACACATCTACAGGTCTTAAGTACTGAAAAAGTAACTCAAGAGATCAATTTAACAAGTTACAAGTTATGTCACTATTGTACTCACTTATCACATATTGCATGATTCACACACAAGCCAACACATAAGAGAGAACTACATACATTTGAGGCCCTATTCAGAATATTGGATATACAAGCAACACTCATGGGTAGATGGGTATTTGGGGTTAGCTAGACACTTTGATCCAACTAACCCATTTTTATCAAGTTCACTATGAAGATGAACAACTAGGGTTTTAAAATTTCATGAGGAATGAAAGTTCATGACCTAGATCTAAATTCACTAGAGTGAAGGTAAATATAAACCCAAAAGCATATAGGTGGTTGCATCCTTTTCCACTAGGTATTCCATACAAGACACTTATGTCTAGTTTAGATAGTAGCAATTATGTAACTATCCCAAGTTGATGCTAGTGTTCACGACTTCAGAGGCACTCAATCCAGAATCTTCTTCCAATTTATTTCCTTCTTGTTCCAAATCTAGAATTGTGTTAGCATCATAAACAATTAAGTACACTATTTCTTTGTCATTTCCATATCTATCATAGTTTTAATTTATAATTTTAAGCTATCTCAATTTAATAAATTTAATATATGTTATATCTAAGTTTAATGTTTAATTAGCCTACTATAGAGATAGTTTATCACCTTTGTACCCTAGGCTATCTCTATCTCCTTTAACCCTAAATTATCTAATCTAGATTTTTAAGGGTTAAACATTTTGTGAACTTGATATTTGAACATCATTATTGTCTAAGCATACCATTTAGGATGTTTCTTACCTACTTTTTCCTAATTTTTATATTCTTTATCTCTATTATCATGGATGATAACAATTGCTTTGATGATTATGATTATGAAAATATCAAACTCTCCCTCAAGGAAGCAATCAAAATTGATTACTCTTGCATTATTCTAAGCACTAAAGTATATAATATCAAATACTTGAATGGTGGTAGCTAATATCCCTATAATTAAGTCTATGCTCCTACTGTAACCTCTCCTTTTTTGCCACTTCTATGTCTAAATAGACACTGGAGTGACTCCTTCCAAATAATGCAAGTTAAGCCTAGAAATTACTTGAATGCTCTAATTCATCATCAAAAATCATGTGCATATTCTAAACATTGTTATTATGTCCCTAACTAGGGCAATACACTACACATAATAATCATCTTCCTTTAACTAGTCTCTAGTCAAGTTGTGACCTATTAAATTAACCTTTTTGACCATGTATGAGGGATAACTTGTCAAAATTTAGAAATTATAATTAACTTGATCAAGATTTTTTAATTGGTTAAACCTAATTAAATGCATAGGTGAAAACCCCATGGCTAATTATTTATTGAATTTTTATTTTTAGAAATTTATAAATCTAGATTGATGACATCATCATGATGTCATACAAATATCTAAAATGATGTCACCATCATTACATCATCTTTTATGAGTTGTCAAACACTCAAAAAATATCAAATAAATATCTAAATTTATGAGCCATGCTTATGAATTGAAAATATTAATGGCATGTCCCCTCCTTAACTTAATTAGGGTTAGTTCAAACTCAAATGTGGTTAACTCTAACCTAAATACACTTGGGTTAGAGTTAGTTTGAGAAGTTATAAATACAAGGCCTCACCCATTATTTAAAAATATTTTATGTTTAATTTTATTATGTCAAAATACCTCCAAAAATTTTTAGTAGTGTAATGTTATTATACATGATTTCCCTCAAAGCTGTCTTGATGTAAATTTTCCATGCCCATTTATTAAGCCACGCCAAGCCAAGCCAAGCCAAGCCAATCCAACCAAACCAAACATTACCAAGATGACAAAGAGAGGTGGAACAAGGAGATTCATTGCCAAAAAATTCTTGATCACATAATCGAGCACATCAACTCATTACCAAAACATAACACTTGCTCTTATAGAAGGTAATCTTGTTTTTTTTTAATTTCATTTATCAATTACTTATGTATTTCAATATCTCCTTGAGTGTTTGGGTTAGATGTGTAAGTAATTTATTAGTGTGTTTTGTTTGATTTTATTTCATACTAACATAATACTAATCTCCCCTCTACGTATTCTTATTGATCACATAATGACATGCATGGTGGGACTCACACCCTAAAAAGTTATTCATATGGCATTTTAGAACCTCTTGCAAACACTTTTCATGTTAAATTTTTGATTTTATGACCAAAAAAGCAAAAAATGAAGCTCATAGTTAAGACATAGGGACATATGATTTTTCACCTGTGAGATGCAATTTTGCATTGCATAAATGCATGATTGTAAATGTGGTTTTGCATGATAAATGTAGTTTTGAGCTAGTAAATGTGGTTATGCATTGCTAAGATTCTGTCCTACTTGTAAAATGTGATTTTGTAACCAGTAAGTATGGTATTGCACTCATAATATGTGGTATTTCACTAGTAAGGTGTGGTTTTACTTTGTCACAGTCTATTTTATAGGTAAACTATGGTTTTGAACTAAGACATGTAGTTTTACATTCACAATTGGTGATATTGCACTGATAACATGCAATTTTCACTGATAGAGTTTGTTTTGTAGGATACAACTAGTTTTTCACTTTATATATGTGTTATTACACTGAATAAATATAATTTTGCACTGTGTAGGTGCATTTTTGCACTATATAGGTATGGTTTTGTACTAAATGTGATTTTACACTGTGTAAGTGTAATTTTGTAGGCACATGAAGTTTTGAACTATGGATCAGTGGTATTGCATTGTGTGAAAAAGAAAGAAAACTTGAGAGCTTAAAATACAAGTTTGCTTGATAATTAGCTCTTTGACCAAGAAACAAGAAAACCCCCTAATGTTTTTTACAGGACCCAAGGCCAAGAAAGGATATTCTTAACACTCTAAAATTTCATTTACACTTATATTTTGTGCTTAAAAATAGTTAATATCTTGGTTTTTAAAATTTTTACAAATGAAAATAAATCCAAGGGGGTAAATTTCACTTCAAACTTCATTTAGTGCTTTAAAAAGAGCAATAATTTTAGACTAAGTGATTGTAAGGGCTTTTGTTTTTGTTTATTATTTGTTGTTTATTGTGTGTTTTTAAAAATTAGACTTTGTACATACATTCTCCCCTAATCCCCTTTAGGGAACTTGGGTGACCCAAAATTTCTTTGTCCATTACTTTGACACTTATTACAAGCCTAGAAAGAAAGTCATCTATGATTTCCTCAAGTTTGCATTACTTAGGTGATCCAAAAATGACCTTTAAAGTCCTAGTTTTATTTCTTTCATGTACTTGGCTTGTGGGTGGGATTTCAGTTATTTAGGGAAGGGTTGACCAAATATTTCATCTCTTGACATCATTTCAACCCCACTCCATGATGGGGTATACAAATTGAGGGTGACTCACTAAGATGTTAGTTTGAGTAGTTAAACTAACTCCATTAGTGATATTTGCCTCAAAATAATGGCCTAATCTAGACATCACACTACATTGAGTAAGTTGATAGATTATTGGCCCCAAAATTTTGACTAAGTATTGTCCTATTTTAGCATGGAATTAATACGATGTAGAAGGACCATGGTATGGGAAGACCATGGCACATGACTACCAAGCATAAAAACACCATGGTGTAAAACCTATTGGGTATAAGAGGACAATGACACAAAAGGATAATGACATGGAAGGGACCAATGTGAGAGGACCCATTTAAATAAGAGCAATTCATATAGAACCCAAGAACTTTGGACTTAAAATGAAAGTAGAAGACTAGGGGAGTGCATGGGAAGTGGGAAAAGTTAGAAGAGTGATTCATATGGGACACTCTGACCTTATTGATCATAGGTTTTACACCAACCCAAAAGAAATGGAACACATGGCCACTTGTATTTAACATAGAGTGGGGATCTAGGGGGCACAGGGGCCCATATTTTTGGAAGATGCTAGTGTGGCTTAGTTTGGAATAGACTAGGAGAGTAGTGTGGGGTAATGTTATCCCTAGATTTTTGACTAAGTATTGTCCTATTTTAACACAGAATTGGTATGACATAGAAGGACCATGTTATGGGAAGAACATGGCACATAATTACCAGGTGTAGAATCAACATGGCATGGAACCTATTAGGTAAAAGAGGATAATAATGCTAAAGGATAATGACATATAAGGGATCAACATGAGAGGACCCAATCAAAGAAGAGAAAGTCATAGAAAACTTAAAAAATTTGGACATGGAGCAAAAGCAAAAGACTAGGGGAGCATGTGGGAAGTGGGAGAAGTTAGAAGAGTGATTAATAGGGGACACTGTAACCTTATTAATCAAAGATTTTGCACCAACCTATAAGGAACATAAGACATGGCCACTGGTATATAACATAAAGTGGGGATCTAGGGGCGTTGGAGCCTAAATCTTTAGGAAGACTTTATTATAAGTGCCATGACTCTTAGTTTGTTGAGAGTCTGTACACCATTTTCTCATAACATTAATTATTGTAACACTTGGTCAGGGAAAAAAAGTATAATACCCCTGTTGTAATCTTTTACAAAGAGGATATTTTGGAGAATAGATGATGAAGCTTTGCCCTTTTGATTTATTAAGTATCTAATGTGAGATCAGATTTTGTTGATTTGTGTCTTAAATAATGGAATACACTAAGTGCTAGACTTGGATATGATTCATTGCTTAGTCTTATTATTGGCAACTTTTTATTTTCTAATAAACTAATGTTAGGCAATGATGGTGATCTGTGTAGTAATGGTAATAGTCACGTATGGAACTAGAAGGGTCATAATAGTATATTTATGATATTAAATAATCCTTTTTTGGAACTACATAAAGAAATATGAATAAACATATATTATTATGCTAAAAAATCTTCAAGAATCATTCTTTTGATATGCACTTTAGGTGAGTACACAAGACCTAACTCTCATGTGATAGGGCTGGTGCACTAGCCCATTGGGATAAACTTTAGTGTTGAAGCTAGAATTAACTAAAATAACCCAACACAAATATAATGGTTTTAAAAAGGACATGACCTTTTTAAAACAAGTTGATTAGCATGGATCTAAATGATGTGCTATTCCCTAGTGTTAATCACACACATGGGACCATCTAGAAATAGTCAAAACTTATAGCTTTTAGACAAACCCCACTTTTCATGAAAATATTGTCAATGCAGGGCAAGTGCACAAAATTTCCACGTCACTATACAAATTATTGAGAGAAGAAGGGGACTAAAAACCATACTTTTCATATTCATCTAAATTTATTGGGTTAATAAATTATTTCCTCTTAAGGAGTATATCGACAAAATTTAAAAATATGAAGCAACCTTGTTAGGTTTTAGGATAAGACAATACCTTTATGTTACACTAATTTAAGTCTAAAATATTTTATTTGTTAAAACCATGTCAAAAGCAAATCATGAACCAAATCATGTTTATATACCATTTTTTATCTAAAGAGGTGTTATTATGCCCATTTGATACCACACTTTGCGTTAGACATTTTCAAAAAATTTGCATGTGTGTCACTTATTTGAAAGGGGAATGATTATGCTACCCATTTCATTCTAAGTTTTTGACTTAGAGTTTTAAAATAAAAGCATTATCATATATTTTGAGTGAAATAATGTCATTATGTTGCTCGTATTATTCCAAAACCTTTACCTTGTGTCAAACTGAGGTCAAAACCATGTATGCCTTTTGGTCTATGATTGGTATTGTTTTGCCATCCATTTTGGTCTAGAATGTTTTCCATTTGGGAAGCCAATTATTATAAAAAAATTTCAAAATTGGTCTTGTGAAGTTTAGATTCAACATTGAGTGGTTTATACCTATGCCTCACTATATTTTTGATTATGTGTTTACCTCTTACATTTAAATTATGAAACTTGGACTAATTCCTTGCTTGCTTTGAAGATATTTTTGCCTCAATTTAGGAAGTGGTATTTTCCATTTGCTTTGCATCTATTTTATTGATTATAACTAAGGTCAAAACTCTCTTTTCAAGTACAACCTTAATCACGATTAGTTTACATTTGTGTCTTACTTATCATTTGGGCTTGAGATTTTTACTAATCACACTTATTTTTTCTTACTTGAGATTGAATTTACCAATTAGTTTTGGGCATGAGACTAAGGTACAATATCTTTTACCAATGGTCAAAGAATGTGTTTGAATCCATGTGACTAGTTTGAGTCCAAGTGTTGTGATTTGTTTTATTGTTAGATCAATTACCTTACCTTTTTTAATTTGACCAAATTTGTTTAAATTCTATATTTGTGCCTTGTTTTCAAATACCTAGAATTTACCTTTAAATTTTTAGGCCTAGTTTGTTTTCAAGTCTAGCTTTATGCCTTATTTTCAAACACCTAGCATTTTCCCTTTCAATTTCTTAGACCTAGTTGCTTTTAAGTCTAGATGTGTGCCTTAATTTCAAAGACCTAGAATTTGATTTAATTTTTAGGTTTTATTCATGTCATTTTGAGTCTATATTTATGCCTTGTTTCCAAATACCTAACACTGTTATGTATTTTTATACCTAGATTAGATTTATTTGAAATAATTTGTCAAAACTAGGATTTAACTTGCCTTTCACTTGAACATTTGTGTATGAGACATTATAAATTAAACCTTGAGGAAATTTTAGGCCAAGTTTACCATTGTAAATTTTGGATAACAACTCCATTCTAGACTAGGTTTAAACCATTTATAGTAATAGACTGAGTACCTATTCTTAGACTAATGCTACTTTCAAACCTAGACCTAGACCTAGAACATTTTTGTAGACCAAGACCACCCTATTTAGGTTAATTTTCAAACCTATTGATGTCATTTATCATATGTCAAGATCAATCTTCTTTGGGCCAATTAAAGTACCAAGTTATTCCTTTTAATGATAATGGTACTTGATCCCCTACCTATGCCAGTAACCCTCCTTTGGTCTGCACTAGTAACCAAGCTTAGTAGTACCCTTTCCTTACCATTCTATGCCCTCATATATCATCTTGTGTTACCAACCAAGATTTATAACACCCATTCATTGCCATTCTAAGCCCTCATATTTAAGTCTATGCTAGTAACCAAGCTTCATAACACCTATTAATCACCATTTCAAGCCCTTATCCTTTGGTCTATGCTAGCAACCAAGCTTCTTAATGCCCATTCATTACCATTTTAGACCCTTCTATATCTGATAATACATTATCCAAATAAGGTTATGTAAGTATAACTAGATGGATTACAGTTACCATATTAGACCCCTAGCCAATCTTTATTGAGCCCATCTTAGATTAAACTATTTGCAAAGAGCTCATTATTGAACCACATGTAATTTTTAATCCATTGCCAACTTATCCCACTTTATAAAATATAATCCTATTTTTGAGCCACAATAGAGCCAATCAATACCTCTTCAAGAGATATCTTTTAAATACCAATATGTGTCCAGATATGATATTTTGCAACCAAATGTAAACCAAGGCCAAGAGAACCAACCAATCCATGATGTTTTTCTTGAATCACCTATTTTTGATGAGTTAACCTATGTTGAATCACCATTTTACCATTTCCCTATTTTTAAGGAGCCTCATTTTGATAAGCTAGTCTCTATGGAGTTGTCTATTAACCTTTTCCCTTTGGTTGAGGAGTCTCACTTTGATAATCCAATATTTTTTGAGTCTCCCCCTAATGAATATAACTACCTTTGGACAAAACATTATCTTGACCATTGCACTATTTTTAAGGATCCTTACTTTGATGAGCTAGTCTCTATGGAGTTGCCTATTGACCATTTTCCTTTTGGTGAGAAGATTAACTTTGATGAGCTAGTCTCTTTGGAGTCCTTATTAGCTAAGCCTATTTGTAAAGATCCCATTATTCAACCCTAGGCCATTACTCATCCAATACCAAACATTTAACATATTATCTTTGTTACAACACTAGATGAAGAATCAACATTAAAGTCTGGTTCTCTTTTTGAACTAATATCATATTTAGCATTAGAAGTAGAAACCCTTGAGTGAGAATCAACTTCAAAATTAGATTAAATTTGTGGTTGTTACAACATTGGATACACATGCCTTATAGATCAATTTGAATATATTTGTGATCTTTACATGATTTTTGAGGATGCATACTTCAACATTGACATAAATTCTCCTAGTATCTTCTATGAGGATTGTGTTGCCTCTTACCATTCCATTAATATTCCACATGACATTAAAACCAACCAACATATACATTATATTGACATTTCATGTCCCACAAGTGTTGATTAGGATTGACAAGATCACATCTTATTGAATTGCATCCATGGGGACATACGAGTTGTAGAATATTAGGGGGACAAAGACTACATTTATGAAGAATGAGAACAATCTCCTATTGAAACCTTTTTGGGAGTGATAGGGGGAAATCAAAGTCCAAAGTCAACATCTTCTATTAAAAACTTTTTTGAGGCACTAGAAGACAATCACAGTCAAAAGTCAATATTCCTTAGTGACACCTTCTTAGAGGCACTATGGGATAATTAAGACAACTTCATTGGTGAAAAATTATTTAAGGTGAAAATATATTGGAATAATAATTATTCAATTCTTGATGAAGACATTATTAAATATAACATCAATACAAATTCCATTTTATAGCATAATTAGATGGCAACATCTCTCAGGACTAAACAACAAACAAATTTGGTGATCCTATTGAGAACATATTTAAAAGTATTTAGCCCTACCATAACCAAAATTATGTTGAATCTAGAATAAAAAACATTGTGTGTGCCTAAAAATATTTATCTTCATTTATTTCCCAACCATTCTACATTCCATTATGATCCATCTCTTCATTGCTAAATCAGACCTATCAGCCAATATTTATCCTTATTTACCATCCTTGGATGCACTTTAATTTAAAGAGGCTACTAAGACATCATCTCAAAGTTTGGAGGAAATATAGTCAATGACTAATGAAGATCATAACAACATTAATAGAGTCCAAATCAGTAGCAGGTTCTTGATAGAAAAACTATTCATAAGGGGTGTGGGCTAATAATTTACATAATTAACTATTCTAGGTGTCTCATATGTTGATCAAGATGTGCATATACACATTATCAGGAACAAAAAAACCATTTACCTTACCTTTCTATTTACCTTGCCTTTTCATTTACCTTACCTTGCCATTTACCTTGCCTTGCCATGTGCCTTGCATTCTCCATTTTCCATTTTCCTTGCCACTATTTCATGCCTTTTCATGTGCCTTGGATTTTTAATTTTACATTCACCTTTCCATTATTTCATACCTTTTTATGTGCTTTTCCTTGCCCTTTTCCTTGACTTACTATCTTTTCATACTTTTCCATACATTTAAACTATAGTGACTTAAGGTCCATTTAGACTATGTAGGCAGTGCTTAATTTATATTAAGCTTAACTCAATCACCCTTTTCCAATGATCTCATTATTTTACAAGTAATTTCAATAAGCATTATCATCATTTTATGGGTAACCTAATCCAAACTCTCACCATTTTGTGAGTTGGGCCATTCTATGTCTCATAACTCTCCATTGAGTTTAAATGACTCAAAATTTACAAAAAACATTCAAAACATTTCAAAATCCTAAAAATTAAAAAAATTAGTGTACAATCTCCTAGAAAGATATAAAGCCCCAAAATCTAAAAACATTTGTCCTATTTACACTTTATCACCCATCCTCAATCCTCCCTACTAGGGCAAATCCATTGTTGGCTCTAATTCATTTCACAACATTGGGGGTGTAATCTTCCCTTTGCATGCATCTTTATTTAGGGGCACAATCCAATTCATACTTTTAGGCCAAGCTTGCAACTTTCACTCTATTGGGGTAACATTAACATATGCAGCTTATACTAGGATATTTTATCCCCAAATTCTATTCCCTTGCATATAGCCTTGCTTGGGAGTACAATCTGCTTATCATTCTATTGAGATTTCATATGTAGATATTGACTTGGTTAACAACATGATGCTCTCTATTGATTTTACTTTCAAGATTTGTGTGTGTTTTCTTAGTTATTTGTTTGCCTTTTTTACTTTTATTATTGTGCCTTGACTTAGTGTATATGCATTCATTGGGTGATTCCTTATGCATTGATCTTGTGTCCATCCATATTCATACATTAATATTATCATCATGGTTTATATCATTGGTGCATTATTTTTAGTTGTTTATTGGATCTAGAGTCAATCCTTATGCACATTATGTCTAAGTCATCATGGTGTTTTACATCATGATGCATACTATCACATGATACAAAAAAAATTAGTTTAGTGGAAATTATAAGTAATGGTGTCACAAAAACTTCTCCTTATTCACCATGGTAAATACTCCCAACCTCCTTGATCAAATCAACCCATTGACCATTCTAGTTATATCAATGCTAATAAGGATGAACATCTCTACATTGGAAGGTACAATCGAATCATTCACATTGATTAATACTTATTATTCAATTCTATCCTTCATTCCATTTTCTCCCATTTTTGGGTGAACCACATTGCCCTGAGGTTTATTTAGACTATGTAGGCAATTCTTAGATACATGATGCATCTCGGGTCAGCTCGACCACCTTTTTTTCTTTCAATCATCTCTTTCATCACTTTGTGCATCCTCATGTGCCTAGTTGTTTGTGTCTTCTTTAGTCATTAGACCAATGTATCTATATTTGTGCTCACTCATATTTAATCTGTGTAACAGGTTATCTCCTTTAGTTATGCTTACCAAGCCTCCCTACTGGGGCACAACCAATTTTTCATGATCAAATAATCCCTACTAGGGAAAAATCATTATTCAATAAATGTCATCCAAATGATTATAACTGTGTTTGGGAAAATCATTAGTTTAACCCATCTGCCTTGATGGCGTACATGCCTATACCACTGATTATAATTGCCTTTGGGAAAATTAGTACTTTTTAATCAAATGTGTGTAAGTATTATCTTGATTACATTAGTCTCACCCATGGGTTAATTTCATTCTTATTCTTGTATATTTTTAAGGACTTCTCATCAATCGTATATGTCAGCCACTCCCTCAAGGGGGCATCATGGGTTTCTCAAACATTATTTGGAGCATCATTATTCAAGAATTATCTTCTTTTTCTTCTTAATTCCTTTTTCATTTTTTGAGAATACATTATTATGCCTATGTCTTATAGTGCCTTCTTAAATAGGGGTAAATTAAAAACACTCCTTTTTGGCCACTTCCATGTCTAAATAGACATTAGAGTGACTCCTTATAAATAATTTAAGTTAAGCCTAAATATCAGTAGAATGATCTGATTCATCAACACACATCATGTGAATCTCCTAAACATTGTCAATTTATCCTTAACTAGGGTAATTCACAACACACAATCATCATCTTCCTCTAATTCCTCTCGAGTCAAGTTGTGACCTAGCAAATTGACCTTTTCAACCATGTGTGAGGGATAACTTGTCAAAATTCAAAAATGACAATTAACTTGATTAGTATTACTTAATTGGTTAAACCTAATTAGATGCATAGGTGAAAATCCCATGTCTAGTTAATTATTGAATTTTTATTTTTAGAAATTCATAAATCTAGATTGATGACATTATCATGATGTCACCATAATGGCATCATCTTTTGTGAGTTGTCAAACAATACAAAATATCAAACAAATATCTGGATTTATGAGCCATGCTTAGTAATTGAAAACATTAATGGCATGTCCCCTCCTTAACTTAACTAGGGCTAGTTCTTACTCAATTGTGGTTAACTCTAACCTAACTACACTTGGGTTACAGTTGGTTTGAGAAGCTATAATACAAGGCCTCACCCAATATTCAATATGATTTTATGTTTAATGCTATTATGTCAAAATAACTCCAAAAAACTTTAGTAGTGTAATGTTATTATGTGGGATTTCCATCAAATCTCTCTTGATGTAAATTTATCATGACTATTAGCTAAGCCAAGCCAATCCAACCCAAACATTACCAAGATGACAAGGAGCTTCATTTCCAAATAATTCTTGATCACAAAACTGAGCACATCAACTCTTTGCTAACACACAACTTTCTCTCATGGAAGGTAAACTTGATTTTTTTGATTTCATTTGTTAGTTACTTGTGTAGTTCACAAGCTCCATGAGTGTTTAGAATAGAGGTGTAAGTATTTTATTAGTGTGTTTTATTTGATTTTATTTCATACTAACATGATACTAATCTCCCCTCTATACATTCCTATTGATCACACCCACCATTTCAAGAGATGAGTTGATCCATCTTAATGGATATAAAAATCCTTTACCCATACTTCCTATACCACCATCATATGATTTTGGCCTTCAATATTTGATAAAATATGGATAAAAAAGTATTGGGAGAACATGAGCAAGGCATAACCCACCTTGTATCTCTTAAATATAATACAAATAAAAAAATCTTGGTATTTTCAAAAAATCCATGAGTCACCAACAAGGTAGTCATCTAATCATGCCCTTCATGCACATTGTTCGACAAAAGTGAAAACATATGACCAAGATGCTCCTTCATTTAATCATCTAAAGTTATGACAAATACATAAAGAAATTATGACTGATTTACTAATAACTTATAAGGGGGCCATGCCTTCAATAAAATTGATTCAAACACCCATAATTATTACACTCCTAAATAATATCCCCCTTATAAAGGGTGATGATTTTCTTCTACCCTCATTTGAAATAAAATTTATACCAAAAAAGGTGCCTTCACTAAAGATTCCTCAAGCTCAAACTGTTATATCCTTACCAAAAGTAAATGAAACAAATTATTCTAATGGTCTAAGCTACTCAAATAATATACTAAAAGCACCAAAGTTCAAAAATCCCAGACCACTATTGAAATATATAAAATTTAGTAATCATGAACTTGCACTTGTTATCCATGAGTATGATGATACTCATATGCCTAGATTTGAAAAAGGTGGTGGGTTGAAACCAATGATAACACCTATGAAAAATACCATTATTCCCATGAAATATATTATTTATATGAAGACCACTATTGGATATCTTCAAAAATAAGTTTCTATACTTCAAATTCAAGTGGATTTCCATAATACTAATGTAAATGTTACTATTGATCATTTTTCCCCATAACATAAAATGGGTCAACCCACCTATAGCCAATATATTGTATAGGGGTTTTTTATAATGTCATAGGGTATGTTTTGGATTTATTTGATGTCATTTCATATGCCATTTTAATTTGGTCATGGCCTAGCATAGTCTTTGTGTCTTTTGGTGTCTTAAGAATCATTTTGATCATATATGCAAGTAGTGGATTTTCATGGTGTTGAGCAATTGCAAAAGCAAGTCCAAAAAAGCCTAAGGTTGCACTGGGATTTTTGTTCAACTTTTGGCCAAGTGATTGGAGCATTCACATTTCCTTCAAAGGAAGTTTCCACATAAATCCCAAAATAAATATACAAGGTTAATTATTTCAAGACTTTTGTTTCAGGGTTTTTGGCTAAGTATCAAGAATTATTTTGGACATTTTATCTGAAACAATTTCCTTGAAGGGTTATTTCTTTGAAGGGTAATTTTCAAAAGTTTCAAAGGGTATATTACAAGAAAGTGGCCAACTTCTCTCTAAGGGAAATTTTTCAAGAAAGTGTCCTCTACAACTTTCTTAAAGGGTAGTTTCTTTGGAAAATGGTCCACTTCAAGATTTTTGAAGGGCACTTTTGAAAGAAAGTGTCCCAAATACTTTTTTTGAAGGGTGTTTTCCTTTTCCAAAGTGGTTCATTATAGAAATCCCAAAGGATATATTTTTAAGAAGTGATCCTTCACAATTTTATTGAAGGATATATTTTTCAATCAAGTGACCCAAACAATTTCCTTGAAGGGCACTTGTTTTGGGGAAATGGTCTAGCGTAAAAAGTCTGAAGGGTTAATTTCTAGTGCAAGTGTCCTCTAAATTTTATTCGAAGGATATTTATATAGCGAGAGGGAACAAGGCATGAATTATTTCAGGCATTTTTTCCACAAGAATTATTCAAGGCAAGGATAAGGCAAATGAATTCCTTTAAAAAAGTGTTCCACACAAAGCCCAAAGGAATCATCTTGTAAAAGGTCTAAAATAGATAGCTGTTTAATTTCAAAAGGACCTGGGTAGCCCCACAAACATTGAATTCAAGCCCCTCTAACTAGCCATTTTTATTTTAAAATATAAATATGTTCACACTAATGTCAAGTTTAATCTCAAACAAAGTAAGTCCTTTTGAGATTAAATTTGACAGTCGCATGACCATCAATGATGGTCACAAGAATGTCAAATGACATCTTATGGACCATCAATTTTAAGATCATAAAATAGCTATTGAGTTTAAAATTATTTGTCTCGATAAGATCAATGGTCCTTGCTCGATTGTACATCTCAATCTAATGGTGCAAGATGAGTCAAATAGTTAGATAGATTGACACATGGCACAAGCATGTGAAGATATAGATTGATATTAGGATCCTAAGGATTAATGCACATTTGATATGTGGCATAAGTGGGGATAAGGTTAAAAATTTAAAGGTAGATTCAAGAGTTTGTGTTTAGTTAGACCTTGAAAATCTAATGGAGCAAACTAAGTCAAAATGGTCAGTGAGCCTCAAGGGTGAATGGGTACATGATAAGTGGCACAAGCACATTCAACTAGTATAAAATTAATTGATCATGGGAATCCATGTATAGGTAGATATAATGAAATGAGATGGGTCATGGGATCAAATTGATCTGAACTAGTTCTTAATGACCAATCAGAACAAATGGGAGCCAAGTGACTTAGGAAGAGGTTAAAGATTTGATTTTTGACTAAGGCAAGAAATCATGATGGGGCTAAGCTCAAGCACATTTTAGTTGGGGATAGTAATAGATATTTCAATATCAGATAGTGTCATTGGGGATGTGTGGAGTAAGATATATATAACTCAATGCCTATCACCAAATCTAACCATAGGAAAATGACCTTTCTTCCCACTTGGGCACACATCATGATAGACTAGTTTGGAGTAGTTTAGCATCAAGATAAAGCCATAATAGATTGAGTTGATTGTTCTAACTAGATGGATGCTTCAACCTAGTGGAAATGCTTGATTCTGCCGTTACAATCACTAGGGAGGATTACAAAGGGAATATTATAACTATGTAGTGATTGAAAGTGATGAGGATCAATCAAATGGCCTAACTGAGCATATTTTTAGAGGTAGTTATAACTATGATTCAAATATTTGAACTAATTGATTCCCCTTTTGAGTGCAAAGGCCCCCTTTCTCTTATAGACTTTCTTCTATAAGTATAGCTTTGGAAATATTGTAAAAATAACCACACCATGTATGGTGAAGCCCTGATAGATAGATGTTATATTTTCCCTTTGAACATTAATACAAGTTTGTTTTCTGAGTTTTGAATAATTTTCTAAGTATTCAAGTGATGTATGGTGATGAGAAGTGATAAATCTCTATCCTTCCTTCTCGTATCCTCTCTTATTTGAGCAAGAGTTCTTAATCTAATAGGTTATACAGAGTGTAGTTTAGCATGTAAAGTCTCTTCAAGTGTATGCTTATCTTTAGAGTGTGAAATCTAACATATGGCTCATTTTCCTTGTATTAATGCTCATGCCTCACCTCTATATTTAAATACTCATGTTAGAACCCATTGAGACTTAGAGACTAACATGTATAGTTTATTTTATTGTGTTAAAAAGTATGATGGTCATGTGGAAGATATTATTAGTGCATCACCTTATTTAGAGTAGGTCTAATTTATGAATTTTATAACTCTTTCCCCCCATAAATAAGTATTAGCTTAAGTGACAAACATTGTATGATATATTCAGGGAGCTAACCCTTAAACCTAGAGGCTCATTTTTGATATAGGTACTCCCACATACCTGGAAATGTTCCCATGTTGCCCAAATATGGAAGAAGTCCAAACAACATATTCTAGGGTGAAAAATTTGGTGAAAATAGTTTTGACACACCTGATGGGACCAATTTTCTTCAAGATAACTTGTCAAGGTGAATGCTGGTCTTGAAAAACACTAGATGTAAACTAGTGTGTTACCTACTATTTGGTGACTCTTAAAAGTAAATATGGTTTTAGACCATTTTTTGGTTATAAAATTTCCCCTATAATTCATGGTGCTCACCAAGTCATCCTCTACTAGACCATCTGATGCTTTTAATCTACCCATTTATCCTAAGATCCCTCTTGTAATTTAGTATCCAAACCTAATCTTCCCTTTAAATAACGAGTAGATTTTTCTACAAAGGAAGCATAGGAAGAGGTTGAAGAAGTAGAAGATATTAAAGAGGAAGACATGGATTGACCTTATGGTTTCCTCACCTTCAAAATTGATAATCCCATTCAACTTCATCCATATGATTCCATCCCTCCTAATGCCACAAAAGGTGTGCCTGGATTCAATGGTGAGAGTCATATCACACCTAGTGAGCACTTTAGAAATGTATCTAACTTTTGTATTTTACACAAGATTGTCCAAGAGAACATTTCCATTAGGATGATTTACATGTACCTTAAATGGAAGGCTCTTGATTGGTATAGGACTTTATAATGTGGATACATCACAAAATGGGATGAGTTTGAAATGTCGTTGACTTCCATATTTAGGAATGAAAGTGACCATGCCTCTCTCATTCAGCATCTCAACATGATAAAAGGAGGGCCCAATGAGATAATGCATGACTTAAATAAAAGGTTTCATAAGACTTGGCACAAGATTCCTCTTCCCATGAGACCATTTGTTAGCTTTGTATTCCATACTTAATTGAAAGACATTGGGATTGAAATTGCTATCATGTTTTAATCTATGAGTAGTTCTACCCTCCCTGAAGCATATGAACTTGTTATCAAAGATGAAAATAGTATCATAAAAGCAAGAATATTATCACCTAAATTGTATATGAATCCATTATCTCATGCCTCTACTAATGCTTCAAATGTGGCTCAAATTCCTAACATCAATACTAAGCCTAGAGTTACTCCTAAGAAAGAGGATAATGTCATAGATAAAGATGCATAAATTTAGAGGCTAAGAGCTTAGATTAGGTAAGATAACAAATAAAAATATGCCTATTATAACCCTTAACCATATCATAAATAAATTGGAAGATGAAGGGGCTAATGGTAGCCTAACCCTAACAGGCCTACCAATGTCTACAATCCTAACTCTGCCACCAATGCAAGAGAGATGGTACTAGTTCATAGAAATTTGGTGTAGGGAGAAGATTGGAAGTAGGACCAATTAATATATGCCAAAAAAATTGGATAACAAGCTCTGGTGGCTCAATGGGTAGTTACTCCCATCCTATCAAATGAATATCAAATGATAATGCAAGCTAACGAGGATTGGCAAACTCAAGGAGAGATCTTCACCAACTTTTTGGTTGAAGAAACTTTTGTGATAAATCAAGGAGCATATATTATATATAATAATAGTGATAATAATAGGGATATAGGGGGTGGTAAAATAATTCCTATAGTATCATCTAATCCTCTTACAAATTAACAAGACATAACCATAAGTGCGACCATTCCAAAGGCCTCTGCACCTCCAACAAGACAAAATGTGGTAAGGTCTACCCCTATCCCTCAAGTTATAAGTATTTATCTACCTAAAATATCCCAAGATAAAGTGGGTATATCTTATTTAAACATTTTATATTCATTGAAGAGTAATAAAACATCCATTTCCCTTTAGAATGTTTCACATATGCCTGTTAGAAGGAACTCCAAAAATAGTTATCTACTATCCCTGCTAGTTTCTCACCATAAAATCAAAGTAAAATTCATGTTTTCCTTGAAAGTGTCCCTAGTAATATTATTCAAACATCCACTAGGGCTAATAAACCTTCCCCATTATATCTCACTCTCATATTAGGTGACAAGCTGGTCCATAATTGCATAGTGGATAGTAGAGCTTTAACTTCAGTCATGCCCAAGGTCGTAGCTAAAAAATTGGGTTTGAAGTATGATCCTCATAGTAAAGGAGTTATAAAAATAGATGGAACCCATACCAAAACCATAGGACTGATCAAATACTTGAAGGTTTTCCTACATGACTACCCTAGCTTTCCTATCTTGTAAGACATAGTTGTTGTTGATCTCCCAACCCACTTTACAATCTGCCTATTAAGGGACTTTACTACCAAGATTGATGGATATATTTAAAATAATAGGTCCTTATTGGCCTTAAATATGAGGTATGGGAACAAGGTGAAAATTATGACATATCCTCGATCCAATGTTTCATATTGAACCTTACATCGAGATAAGTTCTAATTTGAACTATGTTATTCATGAAGAAAAAGATTCTATTCTAGATGATGTCACTTCTTCTGAGCTTGAGGGAATTGTAGATTTGTTTATTGATGAATATGATACTAGTAATTATGAGTAGGATCCTTATTATCTCATGTAGGAAATTGATATAGGGACATATTGTAAACATGACGAAGGAATACATACACCTCTACTCATTAATGAAGCGGGCAAAAATGATGGACTGTGAAAGATGTTTTTTGATGGTTTAAGAAGTAAAGTTGGTGTAAGGGATGGTGTTATGTTGGTATCTCCATCTAAATAATACTATTATGATTCATATATATTTCATTTTAGTTTCACTTTCAATGTGGCTAAGTATGAAGGTTTGATTCATGGCCTTCAATAAGTAAGGATAAAAGGGGTAAAAAAACTACAAGTGTATGGAGACAGTGAGTTTTTTGTGCACCAGGTGAGGAAGGTGGTTATTGATAAGAACATTTGATTAAGTAATATAATAATTAGGTATGGTACCTAATTTAATAATTTAATGAATTTAATATTCACTTGGTCCCAAGGGAGCAGAATAGTCATGTTAATAGACTAGCTGCCATAGGATCTCAATTTGACACTCTAACTACCATAAAGGAGGAAGGAAAATAGTCTCATATTAAGATCATTATCAGACCTTCTATATCTGATAATGAAGTCTCTTGGCAAGTGTTTGATAGTGACAAACATATTGCATGATTCTTATAAAATAAGGCTTAATTTTCTTCAAGAAATTAGGGGAGACTCCAAGAATAGTTGGGTGACTAGATTATGCAACTAAAGACCAATAAGATACCTAAAGGTTTGGTGACCTTATAAAGTATATTTAATGAGAATTATTAGAAGAGGAAAGATAAAGTGAGTGTATCTACAAAGGAGGAGAATTATGAAAGGGTCTTGATCTTCAAAGACAAACTCTTCAAACTAGGTAATGTATGTTCTACATTAGAAAAGCAAGCATTCATTGAACTATGTAGAGAGTTTCATGATATATTTTCTTGGGAATATAAGGACCTCAATGGATTTTATCCTATCCTAAAAACACCATAATATTAAGTTATAATCAAGAGTTAAACCTATTAGATAAAAAATAGCCATCAACCCTGAGGTTGAGCAACTCATGAGGATGAAGCTTACCAAACTCTTTGAATCTAAGATAATATTTCTCATCAAGCATTCAATTTGGGTGGCTAACCTTGTTCCTATTAAAAATAAGAATGGGGAGATAAGGCTTTGTTTATATTTTAGAGATCTTAATCGAGTGTCACTCAAAGATCACTATCCTCTACCCTTGATGGAGTAGATTCTATAGGTGGTTTTAGGTTCTCAACATTTCTCTCTGCTAGATGGCTATTCAAGCTACAATTAGATTTTACTCAATGAAGATGATCAGTTTAAGATAACCTTCACTACCAAATGGGGAACCTTTTCTTATAATAAGATGCCTTTTGGTCTATCTAATGCTGGTGCCACGTTTTAGAGAGCAATGGACATGGCCTTTAAAGGTTTAATCAATGAGTTGGTAGTGGTTTATCTAGATGATATAATAGTATTTTATAAAGATTTAAATGAGGAAAGTGTTTGAAAGATTCAGACAATATGGGGCATCCCTTAACCCAAAGAAGTGCATCTTTGTTGTTCATGAAGGTAAGTTCATGGGATATATTGTTTCTAAGAATGGTTTGAATATAGATCCTAATAAAATAGAGGCTATCTTAGGTTTATCATTTCCCTTGCATAAGAAAGGGTTCAAAATTTTCTTGGGTAAAATAATTTTTTCAAGAAGATTCATACTTGGTTTTATATCTTTAGTAAAACGTATCACAACAATGCTTAAGAAGAACCAAGTCTTTTCTTATACCAATGAGGGTAAGAGAAATTTTGAAGCCATAAAGAAAGTAGTTGTAGAAGCTCCGACCCTTGTGAATCCATATTTTACTAAAGACTTAATGTTGTATTCATTTGATAACCTTGGTACTATCTTAGCCATGCTAATGTAGAAGAATAATGAGGGCATGGAACAACCAATTGCATTATTCAATCATGGTTTAGAAGAATATGAAGCTAGATATATCTTTATGGAGAAGCAAGTCCTTGTTGTTATAAGAAGACTAAATAAATTTAGACATATGGTGTCAAATAACAAGATTCATGTCATGGTATCTCATCCTAGCACTAAAGAATTTCTTGAGTAGAGACCTCAGTGAAAAGAGGGTAGGTTGGATCACTAAAGTTATGGAGTAGGATGCTAATATAAAAGTGATAAAATTGGTAAGGGGAAAATGGCTCTATGAGCATATAGATTTAGACCTTCATGAATCAAAATAGGAAGATCTAGTTAACCATGAGTGTCCCCAATTAGCTAGTCCATTACCTCTAGAAATTTGGACATAGGACATGATTAAATTTCTCCAAAATGGTGAGTACCCTGATAATATGAATAGATCACAAAGGAGGTATTTTAGATTACAATATATACCCTTTTATCTTGTAGATGGCATGATATTTAGGAGAGATGTCAATGGTGTATTATTGAGATCCTTTGACAATGACTAGTTTAGAGTGTTACTTAAGAAGTTCCATGATGGGATAGTAGGAGGCCATTTCTCTCTGAGGACCACAACTACCAAGATCATGAGGGCTGGCTATTATTGGCCTAGCCTCTTCAATGATTTCCATGCTTGGGTGAGAATGTGTGGACAATGTGCCTTCTTTACAGGAAAGTAGAAGCTTGTAGCTCTTCCTATAAATCCCATCAAATTGGACCAACCTTTCATGCAATGGGGTCTTGACTTCAATGGCATGATAAACCCCCCATCAAGTGCTAGTCATAAGTGGATACACATAACAACTAACTATTTTACTAGATGGGTTGATGTATTAAAATTGAATGAGGATAATGAGAGTGCCATCTTGGAGTTTTATGAGAGCATCATAATAAGGTTTGGCACCCCTTCTACTATCATTTTAGATAATAATTTTATGTTTATGGGTGCTAAAATAGCTAATTGGGAAAGCAATAGTGGCATATTATTGAGCACTTCATCTAACTATTACCCTCAAGGTAATGGGTTGGATGAATCCAACAACAATAATCTAATTAGAATCATTAATAGAACCTTGAAGCATAACCAAAGAGATTGACACACTAAAATAAAGACAACCTTGTGGGTTGATAGGATAACTCCCAAGAGGTCAATAGGGATTTTCCCTTTTTTGTTTGTCTATGGAAGGGAAGATAGGGTGTCTAAATATCAAGAGATATCATCCTTGGAATTAGCACACCAACTAGATTTGCTTGAGAAAACTCCCATGGAAGTGAGATTGACAAAGCTAATGGAGTTGCAAGAGATTATAGGTAAGGCTCATCTAGCCATAGAGCATCACTAGGTATTGATGAAGAGGTATTTTGACAAGAAGGTAACTCCAAGATCATTTCAAGAAGGTGACATAGTCTTGAAATTGGATGAAGATAAAGCAAAGTAAGGCATGCATGCTAAATTTGATTCCCTATGGAGTGGACTGTATGTCATCACCAAGTGTAAGCAAAGTAACTCCTTTCAATTGGAAAGAATGAATAGAGAAGAAATGCCTATCCCTATGAATGGGATATACTTAAAACCTTGCCATTGAGATTTGAAGGTCTATCTTATAAATATGAGGCTAGATGTGTGTTTCATTTCTTGTTTTGTTGTGTCCCAATAAGTGCTTTGAAACCTAGTGTGTTTTATTTAGTTCCTTGGTTTATGTTTTGTTTTTTCTATGTTTCATGTATTGTTCAAGGAAATTTATATATCCAACATGTATAATTGTGACTCCATAGCCCAATGGATAGGATTAGATAATTGGTCGTGACATAAAAAGCATACCACCCCTAAAAAATTGCCAAAAATGTTGACCTTTTTTCCCCACAACCCAAAATGGGTCAAACCCCTTATAGCCAAAATCTTGTATAGGGGATTTTTACAATGTCATTTGGTATGTTATGGATTTGTTTGATGTCATTTCATATTCTATTTTAAGTGGGTCATGTCCTAGTTGAGTCTTTGTGTATTTTGGTGTCTTAAGAATCATTTTTATCATATATGTAAGTAGTAAATTTTCTTAGTGTTGAGCAATTGCAAGAGTAGGTCAAAAAAAGCCTAAGGTTGAACTTGGGATTTTGTTCAAATTTTGGTCAAGTGATTGGAGAATTTAGATTTAACTCAGAGGAAGTTCCACACAAAGCCTATAATAAATATACAAGGCTTAATTCTTTCAGGACTTTTGTTTCAGGGTTTTTGGCTAAGTGTAGGAAAATTTTTCAGATATTTTGTTTGAAATAATTTTCCTAAAGGGTCATTTCTTTAAAGGGAACTTTTCAAAGGTTTCAAAGGGTATATTATAGGAAAGTGTCCCAATACACTTCTCTTGAAGGACACTTTTTCAATAAAGTGTCCTATACAACTTTCTCGAAGGGCAACTTCTCAGAAAAATGGTCCACTTCAAGATTTTTGAAGGACACTTTTGAAAGCAAGTGTCCCAAACACTTTTTATAAAGGGTGTTTTCCTTTGAAAAAGTGGTTCATTTTAGAAATCCCGAAGGATATATTTTAAAGAAGTGATCCTTTACAATTTCCTTGAAGGATATTTTTTCAAGCAAGTGCCCTAAATAGTTTCCCTAAAGGGCACATTTTTTGGGGAAATGGTCCAGTGTGAAAAGTCTGAAGGGTTAGTTTCTTGGGTAAGTATCCTCTACATTTTATCTAAAGGATATTTATAAAATTAAAGGGACTAAGGCATGAATTCTTTTGGGAATTTTGTCTGCAAGAATTATTCAAGGTAAGGATAAGGCAAATGAATTCCTTTGAAAAAAGTGTTCCACACAAAGCTCGAAGGAATTATCTAGCAAAAGGTCAAAGGAATTGTCCAGAAAAAGGTCAAAGAAAATATCCATTTGATTTCAAAAGGTCCTAAGCAGCCCCATAGATGTCAAATTTAAGCCCCTCCAACTAGCCATTTAGATTTGAAAATCAGAGATGTTCATGCTAACATCAAGTTTAAGCTCAACCAAAGTAAGTCCTTTTGAGCTTAAATTTGATGATCACAAAATCATCAATTATGGTCACTCAAATGTCAAATGACATCCCATAGACCATCAATTTTAAGATCATAAAGTAGCCATTGGGTTTCAAACTATGGGTCCTGGCAAGATCAATGGTCCTCTCTCAATTATACATCTCAATCCAATGGTGTGAGATGAGTCAAATAGCCATATAGCTTGAGATATTGACATATGGCACAAGCATGTGAAGCTAAAAATTAAAAACATGATCTTAAGGATTAATGTGTGTTTGACACATGGCATAAGTAGGGACAAGGTTGATAATTTAGAGGTATATCCTAGGGGTTCACATTCATTTAGACCTAGAAAATCTAATGGAGTGAGCCAAGTCAAAATGGTCAATGAACCTAAAGGGTGAATGGGTGCATAATAAATGGCATAAGTGCATTCAATTGGTATAAGATCAATGATTCATGGGTATCTATGCATAAAAAGATCTAATAGAGCAAGATGAGTCATGGGATCAATGATCTAAGTTGGTTATTGATGATCAATCAGAACAAAGGGGAGCTAAGTGACTTAGTCAGAGGTTGAAGAGTTGATTTTTGACCAAGGCAAGCAAACATGATGGGGCCAAACTTGAAACCATTTTATTTGGGGATAGGAGTAGATATTTTAGGATTAAATAGTACCATTGGGGACCTTTGGAGTAAGACACGTAGAACTCAATGGCCATCACCAAAGATATCCATAGGAAAGTGACCTTTCTTCCCACTTGGGCACATATCACAACAAACCATTTTGGAGTGGTTTAGCATTAGGACAAATCCCTAATAGATTTATATAGTTATTCTAACTAGATGGATGCCTAAACCCAATGGGAATGATTGATTCTACCATTGTAACTACCAGGGAGGATCATAGAGGGAGTATTATAACTATGTAGTGATTGAAAGTGATGGGGATCAATCAAATAGCCTGAATGAGCATATTTGCAAAGGTAGTTGTAACTGTGGTTTAAATATTTGAACTAATTGATTCCCCTTTTGAGCACCAAGGCCCCCTTTCTCTTGCAACATTTCTTCTATAAGTATAGCTTTGGAGCTATTTTTAAAACAACCACACCATGTATGGAAAATATCTACTAGAATGATGTTATATTTTCCATTTGAACATTAACACAAGTTTGTTTTCTAATTTTTGAACAATTGTCTAAGTCTACAAGTGATGTATTCTAATGAAAAGTGATAACTCTCTATCCTTCCTTCTCTTATCCTTTCATTTTTCAGAAAAAGTTCTTAAACTAATAGGTCATATAGAGTGTAGTCTAGCGTGTAAAGTCTATATAAGTGTATGCTTATTCTCAGAGTGTGAAATCTACCCTCTATCTCATTTTCCTTATATTTATGCTCATGCCTCACTTCTATATTGAAATAATCATGTTAGAACCCATTGAGACTTAGAGACCATCTTGTATACTTTTTTTCATTGTGGTATAAAGTATGATGGTCATGTGGAAGATATTATTGGTGCATAACCTTCTTTAGAGTAGGTTTAATTTATTTATTTTCTAACTTTTTCCTTAGATAAATAAGTAGTAGCTTAAGTGACAAACATTGCATGATATATTTAGGGAGTTAGCCCTTGAACCTAGAGGCTCATTTTTGATATAGGTACACCCACATACCTATAAATTTTCTCATGTTTCCAAAATATGTAAGAAGCCTAAACAACCTCTTCTAAGGTGCAAAATTTGCTGACAATAGTTACCTCATCAAACAATCAACCTCTTACACAATGTATATTTGAATATCATTATCCATAATATTTTGAACTACCATATTTACTTCTCTTTTTGAGTCAAAAGGACCCATTCGACCACATGATTACTATGTAAATTATTTTGGTCAAAGGGTAAAAGATGACAAATTATTACTAAAAGTGTTACATATGAACATTTTTGATGAGGATCCTAATTGGTTCTATAGCCTACCAAAATTTTCCTTAACCACTTTTTCACAATTACAATATGCGTTCTTCATGGCTTTTAATATCCATAAAGTGTCAAAACTTACATTACAACATTTGCATAATTTCAAACAATGTGATGGTGAATCCATTAAAGATTATACTATTTGATTCAAAAGTACATCATATGAGCTAACATTTAAACCTTTATATTTGGAGTTACAATTCATTTTTAGTAGAGGTATTCTTTATCCATTGAAAGAAATAACATTGCATAAACAATATGATTCATTTACACATTTATATTTGTATGTGCATAGATATGCTTCATTCATCCTTACTCGCCCAAAAAAGCTTAACATATCCCTTTCTAAGTACCAAATTTTTATTCCTCACATAAATGAGGGAGATGAATTACCAAATGAACATTATTAAGAAAATGTGGAGTTCCTAATCTTTACATGGGTGCTCTATAAGGGTTGCTTAAAATGGTACCAATCCAAGGTCAGCATTGTATGTAAAAACCCCAATGTGAACAACACAAAAATCATCCATGTCAACAAGATTTAACAATTACTTATTCATGGTTGGTTTTTATTTTGGGCATAACCATATTGATTATACATAAATAAAAACTAATTACAATGTAGGATGCTTAAAAAAAATTGACTTTGATCTAAAAAACTTACAAAACAAATGAGGTTGGAAAGATTCATTAGGAAACATAATAATACCAATTTCATTTGGTCCTAAAGTAATACAAACACAAGTTTGGGTTATGCCTACCACATATCCACATGCATTTACACTAGGAACTATTTGGTTATACCAAATGGAAGCAAAAATTAACCAAAATTAGTAAGATATTTCTTTTTCTCATAAAGACAATTTAATACATATTCCAAATGATAGTATTAGTTCTTCTACTACACAGATAAAATGTGAGGAACATGCTATGTACCCTTTCAACTTATCCAATTATGATGCAAACAATGTAAGAGATCAAACTTAAGGTTCTTAGGTTATGAGTGGGGAGATACCTATGACCATCCTTTGGATGGGATCATAGGATGATATTTCCTCTTCATATATTCCAAAATACCAAAAAAATAACATAAAAATTCAAAAATCTAAAAACAAACTATGCATAAATGCATTTTATTGACTCTTTGGCATCTATGTGTTAGTTTCATGTTGATAGATGGCATATCAATTAAGTCTACATACAAATGTGTGTCACGCTTCTACTTGAGTATGATATAGGCATACACATATGCATGATATATTCATATTTTAGATGTTGAGTATTCCCTCTACTCATGTCATGTGGACATTGGGGGTATTTTCTTCTTTTATCTTGATACTCACAAGTTATTTGGTTCGATGATAACCTTTCATTATCATGTTTGAGCTTATATGTACTTACACATGCCTTTATCCATGATTATATCTTATACAGGGTACTTGATATGCTATGCACTTGAAATTTTTTGCTAACATATTTGATCCTAGGCTACTATGACATGTTTATGCTCACTGCTTATGATTTCCTTTATGCACTTCCTTAAGTTTCTTGTCTTGCTATTGTCTTGCTTATTTGAGCATTTGAATATGATCCTTTTTTTCAACCCCTGTGCCTATGCATGATTTATTTGAAAATTGAAAATGTCATTATTTATCATATAGACATTTGAACATGCCATTCTTATTTTTGTGGACATTTTACTAATTCATGTCCCTTCGATTGTGTGGAATTTTAAAATGCCCCTTGTTTGCAGTCTCCTTGGGCCATTATCTTTTGACTTGCTTTTGAACTCTTATATGTGTGATTATTTTCCTATTAAGATTATCCTATATATATATATATATATATATATATATATATATATATGTTTCCATGATATTTATCATGCATATTAGGCATTCATGTGATCATGTTGTTCTATGTGCTTTAATGAGACATTTATCTAGACATGTTCTTATATATGTTACATGGTTCCTTTCATAGATTATATAGTTATCTTATCCTTTTAAGGTGAGGTAACTACCGGTTTATACTCTTACCTCGCCTCAAAATGGGGGGATATCAGTGGGGACATATCATAGAGACATATTTTTGACACTTGGCATAATTTTTAGATTCATTAAGGGCATGCTTTGGAAGCATGTTCTCCACACTTATTTAGTATTTAACATCTCCATATTATAGTCAGGGCATGTTTTGGAAACATGTTCTCCACATTGGCACTTATATTAGTTTTTCAATTTCTTCATATATAGTGGGACATGATTTGGAATCCTATTCTCCACACTTACATAGTTTTTGAATTGGCCAAAGCACATCGTTACATGTTTTAAATTCACAATTGTGGTAGAATTTTATACATTAGTACCATTATTATACATATTTTCAACATAAGACATATCTAAGGTGCATGTTATATGCAATTCTTATATAATATTGTAAAGTTTAAATCAATTTCATATTTCAAAAATCTTCTATGGAATATCATCACCCACCAAGATAGACTGTTATAAACTAAATTGAGCTAATCTACTACAACAGTTGGTTCACTTTTGGTATGGTTGAGGTGATTAAATCACTAAATTTTGGCAAGTTTTTAGGTTGGACTTAATTGTATCATCCAACCTCACTAGTTTGATAGTGTGAGTTGACTTGATTCACTCACACTCACTAGGTTATAAGTATGATTGGGTTACACGGTTGAGATAATCTCAACTATTGGGTGGAAACTCACCTTCTCTCCAAGGTTGGGGGTATGAACCTTCCAATATATATTTATCTCTATCTCCTTAGATATATGCAACTTATACACATACATACACACACATAAACACACATATACACACATATATTTATCCTAATCTTAGTTTTAGAGCTTTACAATGATGTTTATTTTCAAATCAACTTATCAATAGGTAAGGTGGTTGCATCAATACACATGTGTACTCCTAAACCTTGATATTTTAATTTAAATATTTTTAATACATTAAATTTCAAATTATATGCACTAATTATATATTGTAACATGCTTTGGTTGTAGGTTAGTCATTGAGAAAGCACTCAAGTTGGGCTCACTCAAAGACAATGTGTGTTCTACATACCCAATTATGCATTTATTCTCATTTAAAACAAAAATTTCATTACTATAATTAAAGAGGGGTCAAATTTATATTATATTTATGGATTATATAGCACCTCAATCCTATACACTTGGAAAAACTTAGACCTTATTTATTCCTCTCAGTTTTGGACCTTTCCCACTTTTGGAAGTCTCACATCTACTCTATCTTGTGCCACTTAGCCTATCTCTTAGTCTGAACAATCTTATGTTGATAAAACAAACCTTCTATCTTACCTAAAATGCTTAAAATATTCATATCTTATTCCCCTATAAGTTATGAACCTGTACCTATTTTCTAACTACTAGGACATAAGTGTTAGTCCTAAACCCCTAAGTCAATGCTAGTTTCCTACCTTGATGTAGGTGTCTAGTGCCATAAAGCCATATAATTTGAAAATGAAAACATGATGTAAAAAATTTCATGTAAATAGATTGATTTATACAAACTTATTACTATCCTACACAAAATTCCATCATACATCTAATTTGGAGCTAATTAAATAAAAATGCAATTCAAATGAAATGATTATACTTGGATCTTCAAAAAAATTTATGCTCCAAACAAGATTAAGAAAAAATAAGACTAATATTTAAGATTATTATATTTTGGATTGCTATAATAGACTTAGATTTTGAAGTTACAGTAATAGAGAATAGTTTGACAATGGAATGAGATAATTAAGAGATTATGGACTGATTTTTCATGGAATTTTCACATTGGCCTTTACATGGAGGATGGATTAGTTATTTATAGAGAATGAGGAGGTAATATCAATGGACAAAATTAAAAGTTAGGTGTACGAGGATCAATGGTGGATAATTATTCAAGAAATCAAAAATTCCTTGGATGATTTTATAGGAAGAAATGTTTTAGAGGTAGAAGCCTCTAGATACTTTTTGTAAGCCTAATGACAATTAGTAGATGATTAGTCATGTTATTAGGGGGTTATAGAGAATTTATGGGAGTAGAAGATGCTACTAATAGGCTAGGGTAGGTGGAATGGAATTTTAAATTCCCAAAAATTAGATAAACAAAGTTAGTTAGTGGATAATAAGGAATTAAGTGAATTAATTAGATTATAGGATGTTATAAGGTTATTATGTGACATGAAGAATAAAGAGGGGGTGTTAGACCTATGATCAATAGAAATATAAGAGGGGATTTAGTATTGTGTTACTATGATGAAAATTAAATAAAATCACACTAATAAAGTTAGCACCTCATGCTTAGACACTCAAGAAACATGATAATAGTAGAAGTAACTATGAATATAAGACAAAATAAACATTGTTTACCTTCCTTGAGATTAGGATTTTTATGTTGGCCATGGAGGAATGTGATCGATCGTGTGCTTAAAGAGTCTTTGATAATGGTGATCCTTGTATCATATCTCCTTTCCACCTTGGCAATGTTGGTCTTGGATTTAGATTTAGATAAGATTTGATGCTTCTCTCTCTCAACAAATGACATTATAATATTACACAAAATAAGCTCCTTGAAGGTATTATTGAATAATAACATTACACAAAAATAACTTGTTGAACAATGGGTGAGGCATTGTATTTATAGCCTTTAAAACTAACTCTAACCCAAGTGTAGTTAGGTTTGAGTTAACTATAGTTAAGTTGAGTTTAACCCTAGTTGAGTTAAGGAGGGGACAAAAAATTAATATTTGGGAGAGAGATCTCATTTATTAATCATGGATCTCCATTGTTGAATTCAAGGATTTAAGGGAGATATTTTTAATTCCTTGACTTTAAGGATGATGACATCATCATGACATCAATTTTATTAGAATTTCATTTTTACAAAATTCACTTTCACTAATTGCACATGGAAATTTCACTTAAGCATTTAATTTTATTTGCTTAGTTAATTTATTTTGCTTAGCATTTTTACACTTTAGGAATTGTTTAAGTGCCCCACTTAATGGGTCCAAAGGCTAAAATAAATTTTATATGTTACAATTTGAATAGAGATGAATCCATGAGAGGTTATTATTATGTACAAGAGAATAATCTAAATAGGGATGCTTCAACATGATCCTAAGAAATAATATCAATGTGCAAATAAAATTAAGACATTCAGTGATTCCTAGGCTTAATTTGCACTATTGGTAGAAATCAATTTTAAGTTTAATTAGAACATAGTTGTATCCAAAACATGGTGTCTATAGTTTACCCCTATTTGAGAATATGTCAAAATATACATGAACAATAATATCTTCTCAAAGAACAAAAAAGTTAATGCCTTAGCCAAGAAGAAAAATCCATGCAATGATGGAATACTAATTCAAACAAAGTTCAAAAAGCTTATGATGCCCCCTCAAGGGAGTGGATGACACATATGATTGATATAAAATCCCTAAAAAATAAGAAAGAAGATTAAAATTAACCCATGGGTGAGATTAATCTAATTGAGATAATGCTTGCACACATTGATTAAAAGGTACTAATTTACCCAAAGGGAGTTATAATCAATGATAGAGGTTGAGACAATGATTTTACCAAAAGAATTTATAATCAGTGGCATATGTATGTGCCCTAGTAGGATGGATGGGTTGAAATATGATTTACTTAAAGGTGATTATAATCATTAATACAACCTGAATTGAAAAATTATTTATGGTTGTGCCCTAGTAGGTTGAATTGATAAGAGTAACTCAAGGACATAACCTATCACACATATTAAAGATGAGTGAGTGTAAACATAGATGGATGGTCTAATGACTGAAGAAACCATAAAAAACTAGGAATGTGAGGATGCATAAAATGATGAAAGAAATGATTTAAAAAAAAAAGGTGGATGAGCTGACCTGAGATACATCATGTATCCAAGCACTACCTACATAGTCCAAATAAACCTTGGGCCAATGTAGTTCACTAAGAAGAGATAAAAAATGTATTGAAGAATAGGATAAAAGAATAAGAATTGATCAATGTGAATGATTCAATTATACCTACCAATGTAAAGATGCTCATCCTTATTAACATTGATTTGATCAAAGAGGGTGGGAGGAATTGATAAAGTGATCAAGGAGAAGTTTCTGTGGCACTATTACTTGTAATATCCATTAAACTAATTTTTGTTGTAGCATGTGACTATATACACCATGATATAAAACTCCATGATGACCTAGCTATAATGTACATATGGATTGACTCTTGATCCAATAAATAATAGAAAATAACACACTAATGATAAAAACCATGATGACAATGTTGACATATTGATATGGATAGACTGAAGTACAATTCACAAGGAATAACCTAATGAAAACATATACACTAAGTCAAGCACAATAATAAAAACAAATAAATAGGAAAATAAATAACTAAGCAAACTATTAGAATAATTAATTTATCCTAATCTATTATAATAAATGTCTCAAGGTATTACACCTTTGATTGACATAGGTTAGCTAGATAGGCTATATATTATATGTGATTAGTTAGTGTGATTTATAATCTCCTACAAATTAGGAGATCTAATCTCATTTAGTATTGTATAAATAAACACCTCTAGTAGTGCTTTTTTAATTCAATTCATTATAGCTTTCATTTGGTATCAGAGAAGGAAATCTTGAGGAATTTTTTGAAGCATTGAAGATTCAGTGCAGATCGAGAGCCAAGTATGTACGATCCTTAGATGCATCATGCTACTCTAATTTATACCATCCCAAGCCAAAATGCTACCAGAATTCTAACCAGTTTTGTGGAAAAAGAATAGTTGTCTTGTAGGCAAATTTTTTTATTTTGCAAAATATTGACAATCTATACATGAATTCAAGCTAAAAATATTCATATTCAGTCATTTATTGACATTTTTTTAATGAGGGTTTGAACTCATTATTTGTATTCAGCCTATAGAAGAGGGTTTAATTTTATAATTTTAGACTGAAATCTATATTTGATATTGATCAATTTTTTAAATTGAAAATATTAATTTTTTTATTGAAACCTTTTTTTATATCAATTTGATATCAGATCGTAGTTTTTCAAATGATTGTATTTATAATTTCATTTGATTTCAAATCACCTAGATCTAAAGAGCGTCTAGGCTATATATACTGCAATCAATAGGCTATATATTTTAAGAGATAATTATAATTGTTATAGACCAGTTTTTGTTTTAGATCTATAAATGGTGTCTAAGTATACAATTTAATTTTCTAAGGCTTCTTAATCTAAGTTTAGCATTGAAATCTTAGATTTTTGGCACTGAAATCTAATTTGTAGATCTTAAAGCAGTATGATTTGGTGAGCTTGGCATTGAGATCTCTGCATTGATCTCCACTATTTACTTACTTTGACATTAGTTTTGTGTGATCTATGTTGGACCAAACTTGAAAAGAAAAGTTAGGCATTTGTTTCTTTCAAATGAAATTTATAGAGTTATGGCGTCAGATCTATGGAAATAAAGTGGAAAGATTAACACTAAAGAGTTGGTTTTTAGCATCAACCTTCTTTGTCAATGTATTAGAATCCATTTTTGATTGCTATAACTTTTTTTATTCTCTATTCATTATCTCATATTTGACAAAGGAGAGGCATTTGAGTTTTCTTTTTATTGATAGAGATTTGTTATTTTCATATCTAGATTTGGCATCAAAGCTTTCCTCTAAGTTTTTTCCAGCAAGTGGTTTTATTTTGTCTATGACTTTTTATTTTTGAGTTGTGGCATCATTATTTTATATCTTGGTTATAAGAGAGTATTATATTACACCATATTGGCAAGTGAAGGTGATGTATTCTAGATGAAGTTTCTACATGGAAAGAGGACCAACTGATGTTGTATTACTACATAGTTTATCTACATAAAAGACCAGACAAAACTTGCACTCCATTATTCCTTTTAAGATTTCTATTTTTCTATTAGATTTGAATAATATTTATTCTTTGTTGTGATAGGGTTCTTGTTTTGATTTGAGCTAAAAATACATTAGACTATTCATTTTTTCCTCTTTACATAGCTGGAAAATTATTATTTTTTATTATAAGATGTATTTTTTTGCTTAAAAAGGAAGTAAAATTCACCTACACATATCTCAAGGTAATAAAAAGGAGTATTATTCACTTTTGACAACTTTTTTAAGTTCGTGGAGAAATTCTAGTTTCAATGAGTAGTTGCATGAATATGTTCTTTTCTGATTTGGCCTCAAAAACCAATTTGTAATGTTTTTTAATTATTTTGACCCATTTTTATAGAAATCAAAACACTTATAACTTTTGAATCATAACTAAAATTTGAGTTCTATTTTTTTCAAAAGTGATTTTTTTGATTCTCTATCTATTGGTGTCATTAGATTATAAAAATGCAATGAAAAAATTGTAATTTCATTTGTTCCTTAGATGTATTTTTAGTTTAAACCAATTTCTAGTTTTCCCTTGCATTTTTGGATGCAGTTTCAATAGAGTCTGATGTATATTATGTGCTTGTGTGTGATTTATCATCTTTGCGTATGCATTTTTGCACACTTGTATTTCTTTTTCATTCACAACTTTTTGTTTTAGTTATTTTTTCACTTTTTCAATGTGATCTAATTAGCTAATAAAAACAAAGTAAATGCAGGGTTTTAAATATTACCTGGAGATGGAGATGGTTGCACACCATTGATCAATCTTGTGGGAACTCCTCTTTGTCTAGGGAGGAATGGTCTAAAAATCACACTAACTCACAAAAAATTAATTAATAGAAAGATGAATGGGTTGTCTAGTAAGAAACCAGTCCCAAGAAGTGATCTACTTCCTTATGTGGATGTCAACCCACATTTAACACTCAAGTTTATAAATAAACATGAAATTACAAAGATATATAAGGATATGATGCAAATAAATAACAATAAATATGTATAATTTATAAAAATATTAATGCAATCAAAGTAATTATCCCAAAATTTAGTAGTTATATCAATGTCATCTTGAATTATAGATAATTATTCATCAATGCTTTCTTGATTAGGTCTAAAAACCATAGTACAAAGACCTAATTTGAATGAAATTTCACTTTGATTAGTGAATAAAGGTTGTGGGATAATTGGGAGATCAAATATACCAACAATATCATGCGCTAATCCAGATAGAGTCATCTACATGTGAAAGACATATTTTTAGAAAATAGCATGCAAGATTTAACATGTTTTTAGGACTCTGAATGTTATGAAAATAGACCTCAAGGCTATTTTAATAGTTTAGTAGGGATTGATGTTGATCCTGTAGGATCAATGTTGATTCAGATGGATTGGCATTGATTATGAGTAAAATGCTAAAATATGAAAATAGGCAATAATAACGACTTGTAAAATTGATAAAATAATGAAAACCAAATGGAAATGTTGAAACATAGGTGAAAAAGACAATAAGCTTTAAATATGAATGAATTAACATAAAATACTAATCTTGACTAGCTTAAAAACATGTAAATAAAGAAGACTATAAAATTATGCTAAAAAACCTTCAAAATCCCTTGATATTTGTATGAATAGAGGTTTCATAAGGTGATAAAGTGTTGACAATGTATATATGTAGGTTTTAGGAAAAATCTAGTAGAGGTTCAAAGTCAAAAGTGTTTTGTGTGTCTCTTGAGCTGAGGAGGCTCATTGTATATTTGTGGATTGATGCCATTCTAGGTCGATCTATGTCGATTGCAAAGAATAAACATTGATTTGACCAAAATGGGTGGAGGTGATGTTTAGGCTATTTAAAAGGGTTATTTATGGGGTAAATATAGGTTTAACCAACTTCTAAGTTGTTAGATTATTTAAACCATGAGATGGATTTGTAAGGAGGTTGGGAGGGTTTTTGTTTTTTTAATTTGTTTTTATCTTTAGGGGTAGTAAAATAGGGTTAATTACTATTTGAATATAGTAATTAACTCATGTGGTATAGGTAAATGGGTAAAGTTAATGTAATTATTTCAAATAATTATGAATGGGGCAATTATGTTAAGGATGGAAGGGTAGCACACTGATGCACCCCATTAATACACAAGGGTGTATAAAACTAGTGTCTAAATTTACCCCTTTTTATGGAGTGATATGCAATAGTGTGCTACAAGACAAAAACTATAAGGTGCCTAATGACCCAACTTTATTGTAAGGAGTTGCCCCCCCTCAAAATAAGCATTGATAAGTGAGATGGAATGGATGATGGGTTTGAAAAATATGGAAGGTAAAAACAAATGTGGATGAGTGGAAATGGACAAGTGGAAGATAACAATGGATAAACAAAAGTACAGAGGGCTCAAGGAAGTTCCAAGGCTACACTTAATGGGATAAAAAGTGATGCAAGAAATAAAGCCCTAAAGACCTAATCGAGTAAAAAAATGCAAGAGCTAAAATAGGTAGGATTAATAAAAGGATATCAAGAGAACAAAAGATAGGAGTCGTAGACCATCACATCTAGTATGCATATGGTGTATGCATTACTTATAGATGAATATTATTAGGATAAAAAACACCCTTAGGATCTTACAATGATAAGATGCAAAAAAAAGGGGTATGCCTTAAGGAGATTGGGGAATTGATAAAGGGACAAAATCCTCAAATTTAAAGGGTAATATGACATCAAAATGGGATAGTTATGGCAAAAGTAACAAGATGGGGATTGGGAACTAGATTGAGAGCATGTGAAAGGGTCCATAAGTGCAAATTTTTTAATAAGACAAGATAATCAACATTGATCCACAAGGGAGCGATGTCAATTTAGGGGATCAACATTGATTGGAGTAATCAACATCAATCCCAGGAAAGGCTATAAATAAGCATTTGGCATGGCATAAGGCTCATTTAGCTATTGATGTGAACAAGTATTTGAGAGAAAATTTTGATGTTTTTCCACCTTTAAGGCTTATGTGAGAGACAATAGAGGTGAGTGGGAGTGGATGATGATGATGACTTCACTATGAGGTAACCAAAATGCACTTTTGGGGAAATTTATTATTATTAGTTATTTTGTTGATTTTTGCTTAAGATTTTTTTTGTTTAAGAGATTTTTATTTTGAAAATTTTGTGGGTGGTGAGGGAGGGTAGGTTGTGAATTATTTTTAGTATTTTAGGAATGTACGGCCTAGGAAAGGATTTTTTTTGGGGGAGGAATCCATGTTGATTCATATGGATTGACGTTCCCTATATAGATCGACCACAATCCATAAGGATCAGCATCGATTGGGTAAATTAGCATCAATCCTTATAGGATCAATAGAAATCAAGAAAGTTAGGCTCTTCATTAACAAAAAAGATGTTTATGATAGGCATGAGAGCTATTGATGATGAGGGATATGATCCCTCCACTGTTAACACATTTGTGAGAGTTTATGGGCAATGAGGATTGGGCCCATCTAGATGCTATTGGATTTGGAGGGATCCACCATTATCATCATATCCATCAAGATATTGGCATGATGGTGGCTTTTCTAGAGTGGTGGGATTATACCACCAACATGTTTTGGCTACAAACTAGTGAGATGACCATCACCATAGAGGACATCCATCAGATTCTATGAGTGCTAATCTGGGGATCCCCTATTTATACTATTGATGAGGCTAGGTGAGTGATGAAACTAGTGTGATTATATGGTGAGGATGTATTAGACATGAGATTCATTGTTGGGGGTTTCTCATTCTAGCCATTGTATGACTAGGACCCTATAAAGAGACTAGTGTTGATGATGGTGCTATCACTACCTATTATGTTTTGTCTAATTATGTAAGAGGATGACTACTATAGAGCTTCACTAGTGTCATAGTAGACATGGTAGAGTTTGAGACTATTTTTTCTTGGGCACCCACACTATTGGGGTAGATATATAAGGAGTTATGGGGTTAATGCATTGAGCTCAAATCAAGATTTAACATCACTTTTGTATTACATTATTGGGAATATGAGCACCTCATGTGATTCATCCCATAAGGATCCCATGGATCAGTTTCAAAGATATGGTTTATAGTGTAGGCTTCCTTTGGTGGAAAGAAGACCTAGTGGTTCTATACATATATAGGGTTATAAATGATCTAGCATACTACAAATAGGTTTTTCGTGACTTATAGATAAGAGATGATATCCAGAGTCTGTATGTACACTTCCCAACATGGCCTAGTTTAGCTGTGGAGATAGGGGATGCTATCTAAGAGTTATGGGTACATGGATGATGGCTAGAGCATCTAGAGCTATTCTATTTTGATAGGGTCCATTATTATTTTGGGTTACTTCATGATATACCTTTAGCATTATGCATGTATAGGGGGATGATATATAACTTAAATGACCTGCTCTAGATACTATAGTAGTCTTGATGGGGCCATAGGAGGAACTCATGGATGTTGACATGGATGATATTAGTTATACAAATTATTATGTAACATGGTTTATAATAGAGATGGGGAGGAGACAAGATAGAGAAGTGAGACCTTGACAAGAGGTGGTTATTAAGGAGATAAGGGAGGTTGAGTAGGATTCATCAGATGCACACATGGAGGAGTAGGATGCCACTAATGCAAACATAGAGGATGTACCACTATAAGATGCCCCTACTCATGAGCATATAGATATAACTATAGTTATTATGGAGAGGGATACACTGAGGGTTGAGCTAAAGGAGGCACAAGTAGTTAATAGTACTTTATAGGGTCAGATTGCCACATTAAAAGGTGATCTAGATAGCATGACTAGGCCATATAAGAATGGGATAGGTACTAAACAGAGCTAGAAAAAATGAGGTCTATTTTGGTAGAGAGACCAGCTCTAGATATTGTAGGATCTAGTGCTATTATTATGGATATGGTACCACTCAAAAGGTATAGGGATTTACTTATAGAGATGTCATATTATGATAGGATAGTACAAAGATGGCTACCAGATGTAGTTTAGTTTGATTCAAACATGGCTAGCTATAATAGATCATAGAGGACTCTTGGGGGGACTCCTAGTAGAGGGAGTGTAATGAGTCAAGGAGGAGATGATGAGGGAGGTGATAAAATTCATTTGAGTAGGATTGATTTTACTGAGTAGATTATATTATATGGGGTGAGAGACCCATCCTATTTATGACATTTGTATAGACACTTTATGTATACACACACACACATACATATATTGCTTATGTTTATGGATGGATCATGTGTGTTTGTTTATGGATTTATTGATGGCTATGGATATGTTATGTTTTTATTGATGATGTGATGAGATGGATTATAGATTAGATGCTATGTATTTTAATTTTGATCATTGCTATCATATATGCTATGGATGTTTATGGATTTTACATGTTATGAATTATGGATGTTATATCATGAGATATGTTTTTAATAAATGGATTATAGATAGATTTTATGTTTAATGGTCGTGTTTTTATGGGTTTTAGTGATTATATATTATGGATTTGCTTGGCATTTACTTGGACCATAACAAAAAAGAGAATCTCTCATACACATGGCCTATGCATCCTTAACTAGATGATAAGAGATATTGATACAACCTTAGTTAGCTAGACCTTCAACCTTGGTCATTTATTGGGATTACATGCTTTTGGTGAGATGGGGGATGGATTAATTTAGAGATAACCTTCTACACACCATATTTCAAAATTAGGATTTATCTTTTAGGGATCATTTTTATGCCAATGGGTAGACTGATCAAAATGAGAAGTCTACAATTAGAAAGTTGATCGATACAGGAAGCTTTCTTGGGATATTACTTTTGATAATTTATTTTATTTATTTATTATTTTTTAAGGCTTTTAAGCAACATAATTTAAAAACTAATCAATGTGAGAAGTTTTTTTCTTGGTAGCCATCCTTCAAGGGAGTGGTCTACATTCATTTGTTTTTTGCATAGCTATCCTTCAAGGGATTAGTCTGTTATTTGAATTTATATTTGATTAAAACTATCCTTTGAGGGATTAGTCTATTTATTTATCCCATTTTGATACTTTTGATTTTCACTACTTACTTGATTTTAGATCCTAAAGATAGTAATGAAATTTGGCATAAAAAAATACCTTAAGATAGTTTCCATGAGTTCATTACATGAGCTGATTGTGTTATCTTAAAAAATTAATGGCCTTTTCTTAAAAAAAATAAGGGGAATAATGATCTAGGGTTTCTCTTATTATAGGTGAAACTTATCCATGAGAGAATGCTATGAATAGAGCTGGGGTATTCATATTCAAGGTTGAGGATATAGTGATTACCATATAACCACATAACTCTCATATCATTATTTGGTATTTTAGGATAGGATGATATGATAATATTTAAGATGAGCTAACCAAGATGAGATAAGATCTATTAAATATAGAAATGATGTAGATGCAATTCATTAAGAGGTTCTCATTCTAGTTTACCATCAAGAGAGGCCAAATGATATACTCTAGATCCATATTTATGGGTTATGATGTATGGTCCAAGGCAATTAGGAGAAAATTTATCCCTTTTAATTCATTCCATATTAGTGACATGTTGATTTTATTTAAGTACAAGGTCTCCAATGTTAAATTCTCATTCTCTTTCACGTTGATTATATGCTCATTTTAGTCATTCTTGATATATATGAAGGTGATCGAGGGCTATCATACAATGCTCATCTAAGAATTCAAGCTGGGATAAATGCTCTTGATGAAAATCCTCATAAAAATGATGTCTTTAAGGGAGACATGAAGAGAGGGAATTTTTACTTCTAAAGGAAGTACAACTTCCATACCATAGACTAGGGAAAAAGGAGTAACACCCATAGAGGTTTGAATACTAGTTTGATATGCCCATAAGGTGAAAGGGATATAAAGATGTTAATCCTTCCCAGCTTCATTGATGACTTTGGCTAGGATTTTGACTAGGGTTTTATTAGATGCTTCTGCTTGACCATTGGCCTGAGGATAGTAAGGTAAGGAAAAACTTAATTTAATTTTAAATGAGTCACATAGTGCCTAAAATTTCTTATTCTTGAAATAATTTACATTATCTATTATTATTTTATATGGAATTCCAAAATGAAAAATAATGTGATGGTGGATAAAATCCATAATCTTTTCTACCTTGGTTGAGATAAGTGGCACAACTTTCACCCACTTGGTGAAGTATTCTATAGTGATAATGATGAAGTCATGACACTGAGAGGACTTAGGGTTGATTTCCTCTATAAGATCAAGCCCCGATTGGGAGAATGTCCAGAAGTATCTTTATACCTAAAAGGATTTACTAGGGACATGGGATAAGTTTACATGCTACTGACATTTTACACACCTCTTAATGTATGTGCCTAGATGTAAGATTTTGTTAGCGATTGCATGGCCACTAAAGTGTCCATTGCATGACCCATTATGTACTTCCTGGATAGCTAAGGTAGCTTCATGCTTTTGGAGACAATGAAGAATAATTCTATCAAAACCTTGCTTATAGAGAACACCCCCAATATAGTATAGTAGGCAATTTTTTGTTGAAAGACATGCCTAACACCTTTGGATAGATGGGGAGGAGATAGTCTTGTAGATAAATAGGTAAATATTTATGCATACCATGTCTCTTCTAGGTTTTCCTTGATATTATTGATAGACAAAAAATTGGTTCTCATGTAAGAAGGCTGGTTAACTCGATGGATAAGGACAAATAGATTGGAATCCTAAGATGAGGATGGGATAAAAGAGGTAAGAGATGCCATAGTATCAAAAAAATTATTAGTTTATCTAGGAGTAGTTTAGATAGCATAATGTTTAAAATCAAATAGAATCTGATTGGCTAAGGTCTTATATCTTTAGAGGATATCATTCTTGCATTGATATATACTAGTAATTTGATTGACCACTAGCTAAGAATCACCATAAATATTAAAGGATCTAACTCCTAGTGTAGGGGTAGTTTGGAGGCCTATAATTAATGCTTCATATTCAACCATGTTATTGGTGTAATCTAAGTCTAATTTAGAAGATAAAGGCATGTGAATACCTTGAGGAGGGATTAATATAATTCCTGTGCTACCTCCATTCTCACATTTGGACCCATTAAAGAAGAGAGTCATTTAATATTCTAAGACTAATTGGGAAGTGGATGTGATAGATTCATCAAGAAATTCATAATTTATTGGTCAATTATCACTAAGAGGTGCTTTGACCAATTGATCAACAATAATCTATCCTTTAATAAAATTTTGGTCAAGAAATTCCAGATCAAACTCAACTAGAACCATGATCCATCTAGCCATTCATTAATTTTGATAAGGCTTAGTATGCATGAACTTAAGGGGGTCAATTTCATAATTACATATGTCTTGTGGTTAATTAGGTAATGACAAAGCTTAGAGGCTACAAGAACCAATGCTAGGCATAGTTTTTTGGTATGTAGATAACATGTTTCATATTCTATGAGGGTATGACTTATATAATAAATAGCCTATTCTTTATGATGTTCATCTTGATGGGTAAGCATAGAACATGGATCATGGTCAGTAGCTAAGATATAAAGGAAGAAAGGTTACCCCTCCTTAGGTGGAGTGAGGACTAAAGGTGATAGAAGATAGTCTTTGAGTGCGTTAAAGGCTTATTAACAATTAAAATCCCATATAAAGCAATTATCCTTCTTTAATAAATGGTGGATAGGTTGACACCAATCAGAGAGATGGGATATAAAATGATTGATAGACTAGAGATTGCCTTGTAAACTATGAAGTTACTTAAGGTTGTATAGAGGAGGCATTTCTATAATCTCCTTGATTTTAGTAGGATCCACTTCTATTCCTCAAATATAAATAATAAAGCCTAGAAGTTTACCCATCAAGATACCAAAAATGCACTTTTTTGGATTTAGACACACATGATACTAGAGTAGATGATTAAAGATAACCTCAAGTATAGATAAGTGATCCTTACAAAATTTTGACTTCTTGAGGAGGTCATCTACATAGTCTTCAACAATTTTGTGGATTATGTCATGAAATATATGTCATGGCCTACTAATAGGTGGCTCCTACATTCTTTAGGATAAAGGGTATAACATAGTATCATAAGGTCCCCCAAGGAGTAATAAATGCAATTTTATGTTTATCTTCTGGTGTAATAAGTATTTGATTGTAACTAAAAACACCATCCATAAGGGACAACATTTTATGACCAGCTATTAGGTCCACTAATTAGTCAATGTTAGGGAGAGGGAAATCAACTTTTGGACAAGCAAGATTTAAATCATGAATTTTAGTATAGATACGAAGTCCCCTTGTAGGCTTAGTGACTAGAATAATGTTGGACATCCATTTAGGATAGTCGATGGGTTGAATGAAGTTAGCAAATAAGAGGCACTACAACTCCTTTTTTACTAGAAGTGTGAAATGAGGATACATTTTATGGAGCTTTTGATTTATTGGTTTAGTATTAGGAAAGGTGATGATATTATGGATAGTAATTATGGGGTTAATACCATGCATATTGCTGTAAGAATAGGCAAACACCTCACTGCGATCTGATAAAAAAGTGGTAAAATCTTCGTTTTCTTGGGGATTTAAGGCTTTGCTAATTTTAACAATCCTTGAGGTTTCCTAAGATTCAAGATTAATATCAACAATGGATTCATTTAATAATTTAGATGTTTTGAATGGAAAAGAATTATATGGATAAGAGTTTTCAGTGCCCAAATGAGTCAAGATTGACTCATCATCCTGACACTGAAGAATAGGGATGGTTAATGTATCATGTCCTATTAACTTAGGATATACTAAATAGATAATTTGGGTCTCACAAACATGGTGAAAGATGAGGATTCTTTAGAGATTTAATTGAATAAAAAAAGTTAGAAGGGATGGATATAGTGTCACTAGTCAAGGAAGAGGTATCATATGATGAATATTTCTCTTCTTCTTCCAAAAATGGTAGAAGAATGGGTTTGAGAGAGGATTTAGAATCTTTTTTAAAGCCTAAACCATTATTTTCTATGGTTTTTTGAAATATCCTAATGTGATGTTGTGAGGACCTTGTTCATATCTACCCATGTCGAAGCCCGTCCAGGCATAATGATAAAGGTAGTTTTGTATGAATTAGGGTTTATTAAGAAATGAGAAATTGGATGTAAAGGGTTTAGTATGGGTGCTGTTGTTAGTCCCTGGGGTGGTTTGATCAATTCTAACATATATCAAGTGGGTGTCTAATAATGGTGGCCTAAATGGGATGAGCTCACCTAGGTTGGGTAAATACATGGGTTGTTTGTTTGGATGACCGTATTCCATAAGAGTGGGTACCATGTTAAGGGTCAATAGATGGTATTCCCCCATTAAAAGATGCTGCATCATGGAATAAATGGACTCATGAGTTGGTAATTTTAAAGTGAGGATAGTCATGCTAGTCGAGGCTTGATTAGAGGATAAGGATGGGATTATGTTAGGTGAGGGTATTATGACATTTCTTGGTAAAAAAGAGTAGTTCCATGTTTTGAAGGGATGAGGATCAACAAGGATGATGTGGACCTAGAATTCATGTTTAAAATTAATGTAGTGATGGATAGTGGAGGGGATGCATTACATCACATGAATCCATAAACATCTTAATAAAATGTTATATTAGAGTGCCCCTTCTATGACATAAAAGAGTTTGTGGAGTGTGCGAGAACCTATGTGGATGGGAAGGACAACTGTTCCTATTGTGGGTGCTACCATGTTGTTGAATACATAAATAATTGATGAAGATTGGGAAATAATGGTGTCTAGTAGATGTAACTATTGAAAATCAGGTGAAGAAATAATATTGATACTAGCCCCATTATTGATCATAACTCTTTTAATCTAAGCTTGATTTATTTGAGCTATGATGAAAAGTAGGGGATCTTGGTCTTCAGGTGATATGGGAATGACTTAAAAATTAGTAAAACTAACAAATAATACCTTGGAGGGCCCCTATAAATATTGACAATGGTTGAGGTGATTTTGGTCGAACCTCAATAGCCTAGAACACTTTTATCATTACTTGTTGATAGTGTTGAGAGTTTTTGATAAATTCATATAATGACATTTTTATAGGTGTTTGGTGAAGTTGTTTTAATATGGATATTTGTACCAAATCCTTGGCTTTGGTTGGGGTAGTTCCTATAATAGAGACTTTAGGCTTTTGTGTAGATGGTTTAGGTGTATTAGGAGTAGAGGCTCCTGTAACTAAAACCTTAGCTTTGTTGGGATTTTGATTTTGAGAGTAGGTGGCTACATGGAAAACATTGATGTGTAATAATGGAGGGTCTAAAGAAGCCATTAAATCTTTATCACTTATAGGATCAATATGACTATGGATGGATGGAATATTTGGGATGGTGACTTTTTACTTAGGAGTTTTATCATTTAGATCATCAATTAATAGATCATCATCCTAGACTAGCTATTGGATTATGGCCTTAAGGACATTACAATTTTTTGTATCATGTCCAAGTACTTATGATATATGCATATATCCTAACTCCTATACCAATCAGGTATTTTGGGGTGAAGGTTAATGGGATGTATAGGTGGTAGAATTATGAGGGATGTCCTAAACCTACTTAGTATAAGAGGATGAATTTTATGCCTATCACAGGGTAATAAGACATGACATAGAATGATGTTAATCCTTTAAATGATTAGTACAAGACCTTATCAACAAGGGGGACCTTCATTTGGAAAATCCAAATGATCCTCCCAACCAGTCTTTAGATATTTTTAAATAGCCATTTCCAAACCTGCTTGGTTCCCTTAAACGGCATCCTATATAAATATCAAGAATCTTGGGTATGGGGGGAAGGAGGAATGTGTATTGCTTGATTACTAAGGTAGTAATTAAGAGAAATAGGGTTATTGTCCAATATTTCTATAAATAAAGGATCTCCTTGAGAATAAAAGTGTGGGAACATAAGATTCTCAAAGGACTTAGGGGTAGAGGAGGGACTAGGTGTATGTTCCATAGGAGAGGATGTGACACCTACTTTAGATTCTTCCCTTGATTGCTGCCTAGTGAAACCATGAGACGAAAAAAAATTGAAAAAACAAAATACTTTATTTTTGAATTATATCACTTTTAATTTGTGGATGAAAGATTCAAAAACTAAATTCATTCCAAATTTTTTTTATCTCTTTTGAATTTTCTAACTTTAAGATGTGAAAAGAAATAAAGAAAAAAGATAATGAGGGTCCTAAGAAATGGTAATCTGAGGATGGTTTTTGGTGTTTTGTTTTGGTGCTTAAAATAAATATAAATTGGTATTGGTACATGTCTTGATACTTGGGGCTTACTCCCCTCACATCACAATCCCATAGCTGGTGCAAGTGCTTAGCTAAGATATACCGATAGTCCATAGATTATACTCAGTCAAAAAACTATGTTGGTCTTCCCCTTAGTGGTGAAATACAAGTGGGATCATCAGGAAGAAGGTTACCATGAGGTGATAAAATCCCCATTAGTTTCCTTATGTCAAGTGTTTAGATTAGTTTGTTGTGATTGTGATTTGGCTTGTATGTGAAAGAGTGATGACTATGATGAATTTACCACTTAGATTATTCTATGTGAATTACTTAAGAAACAAAAACATGAGTGAAATTTATTTTAACCTTAAAAAGGAAATAAAATGCAAAATTAATGTCCTTTGGATGAATTCACACAAAGAAAGGGAAAGAGAGAAAATTCAAGAATTTTTGAATTTAAAACAAAAGATGAGACTTGGGTCCCACTAATCATGCCAAAATGTTTTAGTATTTTTTTTCACTTTTTCAATGTGATATAATTAGCTATTAAAACAAAGTAAATACAAGGTTTTAAAGATTACCTAGAGATAGAGATCAGTTGTACACCATTGATCAAGCTTGTGGGAACTCCTCTTTGGCTAGGGAAGAATGACCTATAAATCAAACTAACTCACAAAAAACTTATTAATAGAAAGATGAATGGGCTACCTAGTAAGAAACCAATCCCAAGAAGTGATCTACTTCCTTAGGTGAATGTCATCCCACATTTAAAACTCAAGTTTATAAATAAACATGAAATTAAAAAGATATATAAGGATAGGATGCAAATAGATAAAAATAAAGATGTCTAATCTATAACAAGATTAATGAGATCAAAGTAATTATCCCAAAATTTAGTAGTTATATCAACATCCTCTTGAATTACAACTAATTATTCATTAATACTTTCTTGATTACGTGTGAAAACCATAGTACAAATGCCTAATTTGAATGCAATGTCACTTGGATCAATGAATAAAGGTTGTGGGACAATGGGGAGATCAAATATGCTAACAATATCATGCAATAATCCAAGTAGAGTTATCTACATGTGAAAAACATATTTTTAGAAAACAACATGCAAGATTTAACAAGTTTTTAGGATTTTTAATGTTATGAAAATAGACTTCAAGGTTATTGTTGACCATTTTTTGCCCAACAGGCCAAAAAATCAGTCCCCTTCTGTCCCTACTATTCTAGGCCATTTCATTTTCTGATTTTGTGTGAATCCATTCATTTCTACAGACTCTGTGGAATTTATACAGACTCTACAGGTCTAAATCTATGGACTCTATAGGTTTTGGATTTTTACAGACTCTACAGGTTTTAGATTTCTATGAACTCAGCAGGTTAGTCCTTTGGCACATGAAGGATCAGTTAAAAAAGTGCTGGGGTTTACAAGGCTCTTTTGGGCCTTCATTTGAAGAAAATTTACAAGGAAGGTTGGCATCTTCAAACCATTGAACCATCGCTTCAGTTCACAGCCTTGGTTCAATCATTAGTTCAATCAGCTTTGGTTCACAGCCTTGGTTCAATCTTTAGTTCAATCGGCCTTGGTTCATGCCTTAGTCCATTGCTTCAACTTCAAGCCTGGGTTCAATCTTCAATTTCTTTGGCTTTGGTTCAATCAGCTAAGTTCAATGCTTTAATTCAATGCAGACTAGTTCAATGGTCTGGTTCAATAGACTAGTTTAATGGTTTAGTTCAATCGATGGTTCAACCAATCTTGGTTGAACCTTGGCTCATCGTTTTAGGTCCATCACTTCATTTTTAATCCTTGGTTCAATATTTAAGTTCATCACTTAGTTTAGCAAAGAGTTTAATGACCTTGGCTCAACAATTACTTGAACTATTGAACCATTGAACTGGTTCAATGAGTTGGTTCAATGCCTTGGCACTTCAGCTTAACACTTCAGTGAGTTCATTGGTGCACAACATTGAACCATTAAACTGGTTCAATCAATTAGTTTAATCACTTGGTTCAACGCCTCCAATTTAATGTATAGGGTTAATGATAGAACCAAACAAGGAAAGTTCAAAGGCTTGGTTCAATGGGCTCAGCACGCAGCTTTGAACCATTGAACTGATTCAAGTGAATGATTTAATGGATTGGTTCAGGTGAATGGTTCAACAAGGAGATCTAGCAAAAAGTTTAGAGGGGCTTGGCACATAGCCTTAAACCAAATTTTGGTTCAACCAATTGGTTTAATGGCTTGGTTCAAACGTTTTAGTTCAAGCAACAAATGGTTCAATTGCCTTTGGTCCAATCGGCTTGCCACGTAGCATTGAACCATTAAACCAATTCAACACTTTAGTTTAATGCGATTGGTTCAAAGGGTTAGTTTAATGAGGTACCCCCCAAAGCTGAAGGGTAGGAGCCCTTACGGAGGGTAGTCCAGGTTCAATAAGCCCTTGCAGAGGGCAAGGGCACTTCAAAGAGGCCACAAGGAGGAAAGCCCACAAAATTTGGAAGGGCTGCTCAAAAGACTAAAGCAAAGACTAAAGTGCATAAATTTGGAGGTGGCCAATTCCCATGGACTTTTTGTCTATGGGAAAAGTCTGAAAAAATGCATAGACCCACCAAAGAGCTAAAGGACCCCAAAGGGAAGGTGCCCGTGCAGGGGACTCTTGACCAAAATAAAGGGGCACTTTCCAAAGGCTGAAGGGTCACCTTCCCTTCAAGAAGGTGCTAAGTAGAAAAGGGCCTAATGAACTTTGCTAGGGATGGTGACAGGCCTGAGAATGTCAAATTTTACACTAGGGAAGCTAGAGCACGAAAAGCACCAAGTGATAACCGTGGAGCACTTTAACATGATTTTTTAGGAGTATCAGAACATGCCATGTGTCCTCTGTAGGGCTTGGTAGAAGTCGACAGGTGGTAGCATCTATGGGTTTCTCTTGTTGGCTTTAAGGAAGATTGTGGTGGGCCTAAATGAGTTCCTAGGAGCTATGCAAAGTGTGCCAAGTGTCAGCATCCACTAAGAACTAGAAAAGGGCTCAAAAATTTCTCTAAGGTAGCTAAAGGCTCTATGGAAGTGACCACGTGTCAACTTTTGCCTGACTCTTAAAAGGCCCTCTAATGTAAGTGGATGCTGCCACATCCCATTATTAGCTCGATAGAAGCCACCATATGTCAGCATCTGCATTTCAAAGTGTCTTTTAGGTGCCCAAGTAGCATATTATGACACTTGTCAAAAGTAGATGCACTCTCAGTGAAAGGGGCAAGGTAGGGAGCTGAAGGAGAGTCCAGGGGTGACAGGCCCAAGGACGTCAAATTTAAAGCTACAAAAAAGCCATTGGTTTTTAAATGCCTAAGTGCCAACCATGGAATGAGCCCAAATAATGCAGCAACCCACCAGAAGATCACCCCTGAGGGTTGAAGGAGTGGAAAAGGACAAAGAGCCCAGAGAATAAAGAGCAGGCAGATGGTGTGTCTAATAAATTCAAATCTTGACAACAAAATGGCTATCACATAGAAGTAGATGAAGCAATCCAAGGGATGCAAGAATGTGTCAAGAAGTTATTTCAGTGGTTGACACAGTGCCTACCATGCAATCATCAAAGAGGCACAACAGTAGTCGACATGACTAGTTTTCTTCAATATGCACTATAGAGCAAGAAAATGGCACGGCTCATAAATTCAAATCCTGACAACATAATGGCCATCACATAGAAGCAGACAAAGTGATCCAAGTGATGTAGGAAGGTTTTGATTCAAGAAGCTATTTCAGTGGTTGACACAGTGCCTACCATGGGTCACTTGTAAAAAATGGTGCCAGAAGGCCCCTTTTCTTCCTCTATATATTGGAGACTTGTCTTTGAGAAAGCATCTTCCACATTTGTAAGGCGTAGCCCTGGCAAAATTTCACCTGAATAAATAAATGCATTTTTTACCTCTATCTTAGTTAGATATCTCTATGTATGTCTGAGTGTTAGTTTGTGTTTAGTCATTGTTCTTGATGCTTCCACAGGTTCAACACCAACATACCTAGTGTCTATAAGGTGCCATTTCTGTAGCTAACAAAGAGAGCTATATTTGGAAGTGTAGAAATAGAATAATTTACTATACAGTGTGCCTTTCATAGCACCTTTGGTGAATCTCTATTTTTTGTATTTTCATCAAAGCCTCCTTGCCAAGTTTTACATCCTAGTCCTTCTGCCAGTCTGAAGTGTATGTATGTGTTTGTCTGATTTTAAGTGAGAGTGTGAGAAGGTCAGATCATTTTGGTGCATCACCTCCTTTAGATTAGTTTGCTTTCCTACAATCTTTCTCCCTTTTCATCCCCCCCATTATACATATATACATACATACATATATATATATATATATATACATATATATATATATATATATATATATATATACATATATATATATATATACATATATATATATATATATACATATAGATATACATACATACATACATATATATATATATATATATATATATATATATATATATATATATATATATATATATATATATATATATATGTTAGCACTTACTGGAACAAATCAGATGCATTAAAGGGAGCTAGCCCTTACCTAGAGACTCTCCCCTCCAACTTCAACAGTCCCATAGGTGAGAGGGGAGTTTCCATTGTTGCGTGTGGAAGGCAATAGCTCAACCTCCTTGCCCCAGGTGGAATCCACTACGTCAACAATTTTTGGCATGCCCAGTGTGACCAACTAGGATAGGTTTTATCCAAAGAGTTGAATAATTTTTGGTGTGTTCTTTGACCAACCAGCCTTTGGAGGCTTTTGCATCAAACGGTAATGGCAACTCTGAGTTAAATCAACTGGTTAAGTAGTTTTGGTACCATACCATCAAGAAACAATATTTTGGTATGTGTAATCCCATAGTTCAGAGCCATGGACCCTATTTTCCTTGGCTAGCATGGCTATGATCATTACCAGCCTTATGTTGATCCTTATCATTTCCAATATGACTGGTCCTAGCCCTATCATAAGCTATATCAGCCTTATGCCTAGTCTCCTCAATATGTCACTTCTCCCACTCAACCCAGTCTCTTTGCCAATCAACCCATTTCCACCTTCAAATGAGCACTACTGGGATATGAAAAATATGTAATAGATCTTGACACCAGAAAGGGATGTGGCCAAGAAATTCTTGATCATATCATCCATCAAGTGAGAAATGCACTAGATCAGGTTAAGAAGGAATGGAATCCCATTGAAAGAGCCAATTGGGACAGGCTTACAAGTGAGATGTTGGATGTGAGTGGTTTGATTGCATCTTTGGAAGAGAAGCTAAGTATTCATGAGAGGTAGCCTTACCAAGTCTATCAACCTGCATACTCACTGCCCCAAGTATCATATCAGTCATATACATCCCCTGCTTATGGGCCAAGTCAAGCCTATCAAAGTCCTTTCCATAATCATGTTGAGGAGAGTTCTGAAACAACAAATCTTGTGTTTAAGGATAATCTTGATAGATAGATCGAATTGGAAAACCTTCAGATGTAGCAGTCCATTTTGTTAGTGAGGGAAGTGGAATCTAAATCTTCACTACCCTCTCACATTGTGGCCCCACCACCCCTAAAGGAGATGCCCAGTTTGAATATCTTGAGCTAGAATAAAGTGGTTGAGTCATGGAATAACAAGGGGTGAAAGACATTGTCTAAGAGTGTGAGGTACAAAATGAGGTTAGTCCTTTTCAAGTCTCTCCCACCCTTCCTCAGGAAGCTCCTTGCATTTCATGGCAATCTTCATGCACTCCCCATCTCTATGATGGCTCCCATGAGCTCCAAGAGGTACAAAATGAGGATGATCTAGCTAGGCAGATTGAGGAATTAGAAAAGAAGATGAGACTACTTAGAAAAAGAGAGATGGAGCTTTCAGACCCTGCAGAGGAGCTAACACCAAAAAACACCCCTTCCACCAATCCACAAGCTAATTTCAATATTGACGAAGTGTTGGTAAAGTGGAGGGATGAAAACCATGAAATTTTGGCCCAAGGTCTGCCCTCTACTATTCTAGAGAAAACTTCCTCTTGTGTGCCAAATCCTTTCTATCAGATGGCACTTGCTCATTCTGACTCATCCAATGCATCAATCAATCCTACCCTCAATCCCATGTGCCTAGCTTTTTAGCATGCCTCTTTTTAGATAGCTCTTCCTGTACATGAGCAGACCCTCCCAAATCTTCCCCAACCTCCTCAAGTCTTTCAACATGATCTCTAAATTTTGAGCTGGAAGAAGGAACATCATGAACCAGCTCAGGACCTTGAAAAGGATAAAGTTGCTACCTATTCACAGGAGCAAGCTTCTAATCCCAAGATCATGAGTTGGAAGCAAATAGTGGAATCTTGGGGTAGAAAGGAAGAAGAAGAGAACCTTGAAGAAGATGAGGTTGCTCCTACTCCTTCTCCTAATGATGATTGTGACTTCTAGGAAAGGCTTTTCCAAGAAGATATGGATAGGCAGATTGTAGATTTGGAGTCCAGAGCAGGTCTCCTCAGTGAACGTGTGATGGACATTTTAGACTAAATAGCAGATTTCTTGTCTAAATACACTCCATCCATACACCTCCAAGAAAGCTATCAGGCCTTGCCTAATATAGATTATGCTCAGTTTATGACTGACTAGGGAGATTTCATGAGTATGGATGAGGAGGAGATCACCTTGGTGACATGGAGGAGCATGGGAAATCTCTTGTTCATGTTTTGAATGATTCATTTGAAGTCATTGAGGTAGGCTGCATTGTTCTTCAAGGAGGCTATGAGCTAGATAAGAGTAGAGAAGGTAGCATTAGGGTTCAAACAAGCATGCAAAGAGGTTGTAGTTTTTTAGATTTACCTCTTCAAGAGGTTAGTGAATCTGAAGATATCTTCTTTGAAATCATCAAGGAAGATGGTCATACCATGTAACCTGAGCATGAGGTAGAAGAGAACAAGCCAGTTAATGATGCATATCAAGGGGCTTATGGTGATGAATTGGTAGAAATTGATTTCTTGATGAGATACACTAGCCTAAAGAACCAATAGGAGGTAAGCTTCCAAGAACAAATAGAGTATGTATATGTTGGAAGCATGTTTGAATCTCCATTCAGATATCAGCCAATCTAGGTGACAGGCAAGAAGAGTAGGTCACCAGCTCTCCTTTTCATTCAACTACTTGCCTGACACCATAAGTCTTCTTGCCAGGAAGGGGACTTAAGAAATTTTCCCTTTGATCCAGGAGGGAGGTGAATTTTCCTAGTTAGCTATATATAGTAGTTTATTTTTAGTTTGTTTTCTTTCTTTCCCTAAGTGTAGTTGCACATGTAGTGTTTTTTAGCCTTGTGTGTTTCCCTTTGTGTTTGGGGTAAAAAAGATTCATGTTTGATTCTTGGTTCTTTTGGGCCTATTGCTAATCTGTATTCAAGCTTCATCTGACTCTGTGCCTAATGGACATAAGGCAACTGGTCTTTAAGCATAACAGGCATGCTTCCCCTGGGAGTCACCAATTTGTTGACTATTTTTTGCCCAATAGGCCAAAAAATTGGTCCCCTCTTGTCCTTGCTATTCTAGGCCATTTCATTTTTTGATTTTGCATGAATCCATTCATTTCTATGAACTCTATAGAATTTCTATGGACTCTATAGGTCTAAATCTATAAACTCTATAGGTTTTGGATTTCTATGGACTCTATAGGTTTTAGATTTATATAGACTCAACAGGTTAGTCCTTTGGTGCATGAAGGATCAGTTCAGAAAGTGCTAGGGTTTACAAGGTTATTTTGGGCCTTCATCTAAAGAAAATTTACAAGGAAGGTTGGCATCTTTGAACCATTGAACCATTGCTTCAATTCACAACCTTGGTTCAATCGACAATTCAATCGGCTTTGGTTCATAGCCTTGGTTCATGCCTTAGTCCATCACTTCAACTTCAAGCTTGGGTTTAATATTCAAGTTCTTTAGCTTTGGTTCAATCAGCTAAGTTTAATGCTTTAGTTCAATGCTTTAGTTCAATGCAAACTAGTTTAATGGTCTGGTTCAACAGACTAGTTCAATGGTTTAGTTTAATTGGCAGTTCAACCAATCTTGGTTCAAGCCTTGGCTCATCATTTCAGGTTCATCACTTCATTTTTAATCCTTGGTTCAATCTTGAAGTTGATCACTCAATTTAACAAAGAGTTCAACAACCTTGGTTCAACAGTTGCTTGAACTATTGAACCGTTGAACCGGTTCAATGAGTTGGTTCAATGCCTTGGAACTTTGGCTTAACACTTCAGTGAGTTCATCGATGTGCATCATTAAACCATTGAACCGGTTCAATCACTTGGTTTAATGCCTCTAGTTCAACATGCAAGATTAATGGTAGAAGTGAATAAGGAAAGTTCAAAGGCTTGGTTTAATGGGCTCATCATGTAGCTTTGAACCGTTAAACATGTTCAAGCGAATGGTTCAATGGATTGGTTCAAGTGAATGGTTCAATAAGGAGATCTAGCAAATAGTTTAGAGGGGCTTAGCACACAACCTTAAACCAAATTTTGGTTCAACCAATTAGTTCAATGGCTTGGTTCAACTATTTCAGTTCAAGCAACAAATGGTTCAATTGCCTTTGGTCTAATTGGCTCGGCATGTAGCATTGAACTGATTCAACACTTTGGTTTAACATGATTGGTTCAAAGGGTCAGTTCAATGAAGTGCCCCCCAAAGTAGAAGGGTAAGAGCCCTTGTGGAGGGTAGTCTAAGTTCAATAAGCCCTTACAGAGGGCAAAGGCACTTTAAAGAGGCCACAAGGAGGAAAGCCCATAGAATTTGGAAGGGCTACTCGAAAGACTAAAGTGAAGACTAAAGCACAAAAATTTGGAGGTGGCTAATTCCTGTGGACTTTTTGTCCATGGGAAAAGTTTGAAATAATGTAGAGACCTGCCAAAGAGCCAAAGGACCCCAAAGAGTAGGTGCCTTTGTAGGGGACTCTTGACCAAAATAAAGGGGCACTTTCCAAAGGCTGAAGGGTCACCTTCCCTTCAGGAAGGTGCTAAGTAGAAAAAGGCCTGATGAACTTTGCCAAGGATGATGATAGGCTCAAAAACATCAAATTTTACACCAGGTAAGCAAGAGTGTGGAAATCACCAAGTGGCAACCTTGGAGGACTTCAACATGCTTTTTTAGGAGTAGTAGAACATGCCACATGTCCTCTATAGGGTTTCATGTCAATGTCTACATTTTAAAGTGTCTTTTAAGTGCCCAAGTAGTGGACTATGATGCGTGTCAAGGGCAAATGCACTCTCAGTGAAAGGGGCAAAGCAAGAAGCTGAAGGAGAGTCCAAGGGTGATGGGTGCACAAACTTCAAGTTTAAGCTAGCAAAAAAAAAGTCATTGGTTTTTAAATGCTCGAGCACCAACCATGGAAAGAGACCAAAGAATACAGTGACTTGCTAGAAGATCACCCCTAAGGGCTGAAGAAGCAAAAAAGGACAAAGAGCCTAGAGAACAAAGAGCAGACAGATGGTGTGGCTCATAAATTCAAATCTTAACAGTAGAATGGCCATCACACAAAAGTAGACAAAGTGATCCAAGTGATGCAAGAAGGTGTCAAGAAGTTATTTCAATGGTTGACACAGTGCCTACCATGTGGTCATTAAAGAGGTACAATAGTGATCGACGTGACTGGTTTTCTTTAATATGCACTGCAGAGTAAAAAAATAGCATGGCTCATAAATTCACATCCTGATATTAGAATGGCCATCACGTAGAAGTAGACGAAGCAATCCAAGTGACGTAGGAAGGTGTCGATTCAAGAAGTTATTTTAGTGGTTGACACAGTGCCTACCATGGGTCACTCATAAAAAAGATGCCAAAAGGCCTCTTTTCTTCCTCTTCCACATTAGATACTTGTCATTTGAGAAATCATCTTCCACATTTGTAAGGTGTAGCCTTGGCAAATTTTCACCTGAATCAATTAATACATTTTTTACCTCTATCCTAGTTAGATATCTCTGTGTATGTCTGAGGGTTAGTTTGTGTTTAGTCATTGCTTCTTAATGCTTCCATAGGTTTTACACTAACATACCTCGTGTCTATAAGGTGCCATTTTTGTAGCTGATAAGGAGAGATGCATTTGGAAGTGCAGAAATAGAAGAAATTACTATACAGTGTGCCTTTCACAGCACCTTTGGTGAATCTCTATTTTCTACATTTTCCATTAAAGCCTCCCTGCCAAGTTTCTTGCAGCCTGGTCCTTCTGCCAGTTTGAAGTGTATGTATGTGTTTGTCTGATTTTAAGTGTGAGTGTGAGAAGGTCAATTTATTTTGGTGCATCACCTCCTTTAGAGTAGTTTGTTTTCCTGTAATCTTTCTCCCTTTTCACCCCCCATTATATATATATATATATATATATGTTAGCACTTACTGGAACAAATCAGATGCATCAAAGGGAGCTAGCCCTTATCTAGAGACTCTCCCCTCCAGTTTCTCCAGTCCCACAGGCGAGAGGGGAGTTTCCATTATTGTGTGTGGAAGGCAGGAGCTCAACCTCCTTGCCCTAGGTGTAATCCACTATGTCAACAGTGGTTTAAAGTCAAAAGTGTTGTGTGTGTCTCCTGAGCTAAGGAGGCTCACTATATATTTATGGAGTGATGCCATTCTAGCCGATCATATAGAATCAACGTTGATTTTCCCAAAATAGGTAGAGGTGATCTTTAGGACATTCTAAAGGGTTATTTCTGAGGTAAAGATAGGTTTAACCAATTTAAGAGTTATTAGGTTGTTTAAACCATTAGATGGATTTTTTAGGAGGTTAGGGGTTTTTTTTAATGATTTTATGGTTAGGGATAGTAAAATAGGGTTAATTACTATTTGACTATAGTAATGAACTTAACTAACTCATATGGTAAAGATAAATGAGTAAGGTTAATGTAATTATTTCAAATAATTATGAATGGGGCCATTATGTTAGGGATGGAAGGGTAACATGATGATGCACCATGTTAATACACAAGAGTGTATAAAACTAACATCTACACTTTCCTGATGTCTAGTTCTGGACCACATTTTATGCTCCCTGACACACAATTACTTTGCGGTGATAATTAAACAGCATAAAAAATGAAATTATAATCATATCTTGAGTTTGAAGACATTTGGTCAGTAGTAGAAGGCACATGGCTCTGACATGCAACACATGTTGATCAATAGCAAAAATATGAAAAAGCTAATAAAAGGGCTAAGTTAATAATCCTGTTTAGAGTTTAGAATGAGGTATAAACTCATATTTGTAGTGATACAACTATAAAAGATGATTAAGACAAGCTTAAAATAGTATATGAAGCTAAGAATTAAAATCAAATCTTGCATCTTTAGATCCAATTACACTCTCTCAAGCTCAAATCAGATGAAAAGCAAAAGCAATCCTTAAAAGGGTTGTAAAATTGTGGTCATCACTTCAATCTTTGGGTGGACTGGTGACAGATGATTCTTTGGTCCCTATAGTCCCTAGAGTACTGCCCCCTACATATAGGATCTTTGTGACCACTTTTAATGTCATAGGATAAAAACAAAACTTTGAGGTGTTGGTAAATTTGTTTAAATAAGTGGAATCTATGCATAATTTAGAGGAAGTAGATTATGAGCATGCACTCACATCAAATCAAAAGGGGAAAAAACCCATAAAGCATCTAAAGCAATCTCCAAAGTAGAATAAATAACAAAACCAACAAGGGAATAATTCACATTATTTTAAATCATGTCAAATTTTTGGAAGATAGGGACATGACTTAAAACATTACTGGTATAACACATTTCAATAGGGCTCATCAAGCAAGAAGTCCTCTTTCAACAATCCACTACAAATAGAAAAGAAGCAACCATAACAACAAAAAAGGTGGAAATAGAAAAATTATAAGCATAAAAAACATGGTAATGTTGATGAAGATAATGATTCTTCAAATGAGGAATATGGATTAGCTAATCAAACACATGATTCTACCAATCATCCAAGTGTAGTTTGGTATGTTGATTCAAGGGCAACTAGACACATGACAGGGAGAAAATAATCATTTTCTACTTTGACAAAATAAAATTAAAGGGAAATGTTTCACTTGGAGATGATACCTCATATATAGTACAAGGTAATGGTGACATCAAACTTCAACTTGAAAACATGAATTTCAACATTTCAAATGTTTTTTATGCTCCAGGACTTACAAAAAATCTATTGTCTATTAATCTACTTGACTACAACCTCATGGTTGAATTTGATAATCAAAATGGTCAAAAGTTTTACCACATTAAATATAAGTCTAGGAATTTAAAAGTTATTTCCAAGGCTTCCAATATTGGAAAAATATTTCATTTTAATTTTTTTCAAAATTATCATCAAGCACTTGTGGTCAAAGATACAGAACTAGGAAATTTATGGCACAAAAGATATGGCCACTTGAGTTATGGATATTTGGTACAATTGAGCAAATAGGATATGGTTCATGGTATTACCAAACTCAAGAAATATTATGATATATACCAGTTGATTAGCAAAAAAATAAAGAAGATATCCATTTGGAAATATTGATTATCAATCACTTAGTAAGTTGGACTTGGTGAACACTAACCTTTACTAACATTTTGCTCCCAATCTTATAGGGTACAAATACTTTCAGCATTTTGTTAATGATTACTCACAAAAAATGTGGGTATATTTATTAAATACTAAGGATCAAGATTTTAAAGTCTTAAAAGAATTTAAGGCCATGGTTTAAAATGAAATTGGTAGGACAATCAAGACCCTCAACTCAGATCATGGTGGGGGAATACACTAATGAAAAATTCTCAGCATATCTTAGTGTGAATAGAATCAATTGATAATTGATAGCTCCATATTCACCTCAATATAATGGAGTTGCATAACAACATAATATATTCATTATGGAAATGTTTCAAAACATAGTTGAGGATGTAAAATTTCCTAATACATATTGGGTAGAAGCTTATCACACTATAGTCTACTTGCTAAATAGGTCACCCACAAAATCTCTTGATGGAATCACACCACATGAAGCTTGGATAGGGAATAAACCAAAGGTAACTCACCTTCAATTTTTTAGTCTTAAGACATATATGAATGTTTTTAAGAATAAAACAAATAAGTTGGATAATAAAACAAAAGAATGCATTTTTGTGGGATACTATGCACAATCATAGGCATACAAGCTCCTTGATCTAGAAATAAAAAAGGTACTAATCAATAAAGATGTAGTATTTGATGAAAAGAGTGGAATAAATCCACCTTAAGCAAAATTCCTATAATATTTTTAGATAGTGATGGTGAAACTGAAAAGGAAGATAGTCAAACAAGACCTACATCACACCACCTATAGTTCAGCTTATGCCCAAATGGTATACAAGTACTATATGAGATGCTAATTTGAATGAAGAACCAGATAGATCCACTCTAAGATTGAGGACTTGAAACATGTCTCAAGAAGAGGTTAATTTGGCCCTTAGGAGTATTATGCAAGAAAAATATGATCCCTCTATAGTAATAGAAGCCCTACAATCTAAACATTGGAAAGATGCCATGGATACATAATATTAGTCACTAATAAAGAATAACACTTGGCAGCTTATTGATCTTCCACTAGGGAAGAAGCATATTAGATGTAAATAAATATTTAATACCAAGTAAAAAGTAAATGGTAGGATTGATAAGTATAAGGTAAGGCTTGTTGCAAAAGGGTATTCTAAAAAAGAAGGCCTTGAATTTGAGGAGACTTTTGCTCCCACGACTAAGATAAAAACTATTAAAATGGTTTTTTCTATGGCTACATAGTTTGGATGGAAAGTCCATCAAATGGACATAAAAAGTTCCTTTATCAATGGATATTTGAAATAGGAACTATACATGACTCAACCTAAAGGATGTGTGGTACCTAATTAGGAATAAAAAGTGTGTATTCTTATCAAGTCTCTCTATGGGCTAAAATAGGCTCCCTAAGCCTAGTAAATTAAGATTGATGAACATCTCATACAACATAGATTCAAAAGGATTCCATATGATCCTAACCTCTACCTCAAATAACATGGTGGAGGTTGTTATAATTATTTTGACTATCGATGATATAGTCATCACTGGTAGCAGAATGAAGATGATCGATTTAACTAAGAATGATCTCAAGCAATCGTTCGATATGACGAATCTCAAGATGCTACACTATTATCTTAGTTTACATTTATGGAAGAAGTAAAATTACATTTTTATTTCATAGATTAAGTATACCAAGACATTACTCAAGAAATTTAAAATGATGAACTACAAGACTTTAGTTGTCTCATATAGATCCATCACTAAAAGTAAATGCAACTCTCTATCGGTAGTTCATTGGGAGTCTCATTTACTTGATTTACTAGGCCAGATATTAGCTATGTTATCATGTATATTTCTTGGTTCATGTAGGAACCAAATCTGACACACTGGAAAGTATAAAAATAGGTATTGAGATACATCAGAGGTATAATTGAGTATGGCCTAGAGTACAAGAAGAATGATAAATTCTTATTGATAGAATACATGGATGTATATCATGCAACTTCTATTGATGACAAGAAATCCACTTCTAGATTTATGTTATTTCTATGATCTAGTCTGATTTCATGGGGAAGTAAGAAGCAAAATTATTTTTCTATATCTTCTATAAAGGTAGAATATCAAACTTTAATAAGAGCTATCTGTGAAGCGATATGGATACATCATATTCTTTTAAGACTTTGAGTTCCATAGACGCAGCCTATAGTTCTAAATTGTGACAATTTGGGTGTTCTACATATTTTTTTTCAATCTAGTGTTTCATGAGAGAACCAAGCACATAGAGGTTCATATTCATTTCATATACAAACATGTTCAATAACACAACATACAACTTCAATATTGCCTCACTCAGGATCAATGTGCATATGTTTTCATTAAGTCACTTGCACATAATAAGTTTGAGGCATTCAAAAAATTTCTCTTCTTCTCTTCAGGGTATGATCAATTAAGGGGGGAATGTTAGAACAATTAATTTATCTTAGCCTATTGTAATAAATGACTTACAATATTACACCTTTGATTTATATAGGTTAGTTAGATGGGGTATTTCCTATGTGTGATTAATTAGTGTGAATCATAATCTCCTATAGATTAGGAGATCTAATCTCACTTAGTATTGTATAAATAAACACCTCTAGTAGTGTTTTTTCTAATTCAATTCATTCTAGCTTTCACAAACACACACAAAGATAAAAAATAAAAGCAATAAAAAGCTCCTATCATCAACCAAGTCAATATATGCATATGAAGGCTCAATAAAATGATAAAAAAATGGTCCCACCAAAAAAATATTTATGTAAGGGAATGACATGGGCGATAAGATATCCCAACATAAGCTCAACGCTTTGGTGTTGCCCTAGTAGGGAAAAAGTTACAAGCTTGGCCTAAAAGTATGAATTGGATGATGTCCCTAAGCAAGTATATATACAAAAGGAAGGTCACACCACCCAATGGTAGTGGAATGGATTAGAAATAAAAATGGTTTTGCCACAATAGGTAGGATCAAGGATGGATGATTGCATTTAGATAAGACAAATGTTTTTAGATTTTGGGGCTTTATATCTCTCTAGGAGAATGTAAGCCAATTTTATATTTTTTAGGATGGTAAGGTGGGGCAAAGGGCAAGGCAAGGTAAATGGAAAGGTAAGGTAAATAGCAAGGTAAGGCAAATGGTTTTGTTGTTATTGATGATGTGGAGATGCTCATGTTTATCAAAATATGATATAACCAAAATAATCAATTATTTAAATCGCTAGTCCACATCCCTTCTGAATATCTACTCTATCAAAAACTTGCTACTGATTTGGACTCTAATAATACTATTATGATCTTTATTGGTCATTGATTCTATTTCCTCCAAACTTCAAGACAATATGTATTCATAACCTCTACAAAGTAAAGTGTATCTAGGGATGGTAAATATGGATAAATAATGGATAAAAGGTCTGATTTGGAAATGGAGAGATGGATCATAATGGAATGTATAATGGTTGGGAAATAAATGAAGATCAAGATTTTTAGGCCCACACAATGTTGTTGATTCCAAATTTTAACATAATTTTTGTTGTGGTGGGGATAAAAACTTTTGAATATTCTCTTGATAAGACCACCATATTTTTATATTGTTTAGGTTTGAGAGATGCTTCCATCTGATTGTGTTGTAGATTAGAAGTTATACTAATGTTATCTTTAATAATGTCTTCATCAAGCATTGCATAACTATTGTGCTCAGCTATTGGCACCTCAAAGAGGTTTTCACCAATAAAGCTATCTTGATTGTCCCATAGTGCCTCTAAGAAGGCTTCACTAAGGAATATTGACTTTTTACTTTGATTATCTTTTGGAACCTCAAAAAAGGTTTCACTAGAAGATGATGAGTTTGGACTTTAATTACCCCATAGCACCTCTAAAAATGTGTCATGAGGAGTTTATTATTATTCTGTATGAATATGTTATTTGTCTCCCTGATATTATTTAACTAATATGTTTCCATGGATGTAGTTCAATAAGGTGTGATTCTATCAGTCCCAATAAATACTTGTGGGAGGTGGAATGCCAATATAGTGACAGGTTGGTTGGTGTTAATGGCATGTGAAATGGTAATGGAATGGTAAGAGATAACATAATCCTCATAAAATATAATAAGATAACATGTGTTGAAGTTAAAGTAATCATCCTCAAAAACCATGGAAGGATCATAAATGTGTTCAAATTGATCTGTAAGGCATGTGTAACCAATGTTATAATAATCATGAATATACTTTGATTCTAAAAGTTGAGTCTAACTTAAAAGGCTCTAAATATGATGTTGAGATTAGTATTGATTTTATTTTTGATGATAAATCTGATATTGATTTAAAAATATAACTTGAATTTAATGTTTATTCTTCATTTGGTGTTGTGATAAAGATTCTATGTTGAATGCTTGTTATTGGAAAAGTAATAGCCTAGGATTGAACAATAGGCTCAGCTAAGAAAAACTCCACAAAGATTTCCTTTTATAAGTGAGCCTTCTCAACAAAAGAAAATGGTTAATAGGTAACTCCACAAATACTATTTTGTCAAAGTGAGGCTTCTTAAAAATAGGGTAATCGTCAAAATGATGATTTAAACAAAGGTAATTATAATCATTAGGCGGTGACTCAACAAAGTATGGCTTGTCAAAGTGAGACTCCTCAACCAAAGGGAAAGGGTTAAAGGGTGATTCAACATAGGTTAACTTGTAAAAAAGAGATGTTTTAACAAAAACATCACATATTAGTTGGTTCTTTTAGCCTTAGTTTACAATTGGTTGTAAAATATCATATTTGGACACATGTTAGTATTTAAATTATGGCTCTTGGACAGAGATTGATTATCTCTATTATGGATCAAAGATCGACTTGGATTTTCTAAAGTGGGATAAGGTTGACAATGAATGAAGAATGACATGTGGTTTAATAATGATCCCTTTGTAAATATTCTCATCTAAGATGGGCTCAATAAAGATTGGTTGTGGGTATAGGATGGTAAATATGATCCATCTAGTCACAATTGTGAAACCTTGTTGGGTTAATAAACTACCAGATTTAGAAGGGACTAGAATGGTAATAAATGGGCACTACAAAGCTTGGTTGATAATGTAGGTTGAAGGATGAGGGCTTGAAATGTTAATGAATGGGTGTTTTGAAGATTAGTTTCTAATGTAGGACAAAATATGAGGGAATGAAATGGTAATAAATTGGCATTGCAAAGCTTGGTTGCTAATTCAGAATGAAGGATGAGGGCTTGAAATGGTAATCCTTGGGCATTGTGAATCTTGGTTGCTAACACAATCCCAATAAGGAATACTGGTGTAAGTAAGGAATTATATAACATTATCATTGAAAGAGAAAACTTATTACTTTAATTGGCCCAAATAAAGGTGATCCTAGCATATGATAATTGACATGGTTAGGTTTGGAAATTAGCCCAAAGAGGGTGGTCTTTGTCTTTGAAAATGGTATTGAACATGGTCCATATAACTTCACATTGGTCTAGGTAAAATGAAATTAGTCTTGAAAATAAACATGGGTTAGGAACTTAAAAACAAACTTGATCAAGGCATGTTCAGATCTATGACTAGGTATTATGAAAACAAAAGGTCTAAAATTCTCCTAACACTTGAAATGCAATCTAAAAACATTAGTCAGTGCTTTTAGATGTCTTGAAACTTGGTCTAGATGGAAACCTCGTTTATTATAGAAAATGGTTCAAACTTGGCCTAGAATGGATCTCTTCTATCAATGGAAAATTTGGTCTCAAACATCTTTAACACTCTAAGGTTTTCACACAAATGGTCAAATGAAAGGCAAATTTGAATTTTGGTCTTGCCAAAGTGTTTTGAACAAATATAATGTAATTCTAAAATGAAAAATTGTGAAGTCTTTGGTCAAAATACACAAATCTAGACTTAAAAAAACATGAAATAGATCTACAAACTCTAAGGTAATGCTAGGTCTTTGGTAAAAAGGCATAAATCTAGACTTTGAAACAAACTAGGTTGAGGTAAAAACTTTAAATCAATCTAACTCTAAGGCAAATAGTTCAATTTTTTTTGACTCAATCTTGGCATATGTATTTTAAAAAAACTTGACCTTGGTATGAGGTATTCACTTTTAGGCACACACCTAAACTAATTTGGAAAGTCAATCTCAAGTAATCAAAATAGGAGCAATGAGTAAAACATTCAAGCACAAGTGATAAGCAAGGCTCCAATGTAAACTAACCATTTTTAAAGTTATACTTAAAAAATGAGTTTTTACCTTAGTTAAATGCAACAAATAGACTCGAGTCATGTAAAAATAAACCACTTCCTAGATCTAGGCAAAGGGGTTTTCAAATCAAGAAAATAATTATTCTAAGTTACACAATTCAATGATAAGAGGTAAATACCCAAGCTAAAATTAAGCAAGACATAGGTGTAGACTGATCAATTTTAAATCTAAAATTTGCAAGAGAAATTCCGAACTTGCTTTAAAAGACTTGTATTTTTCAAATGGAGAACATCTTAGACCCAAATGGACAACATAATGACACTATTTTTAGACCAAAGGTACACATGATTTTGAACTTGGTTTGAAAAAAGGAAACATTTTTGGAATAACATGAGTAGTGCAATGATGCTACTTCAATCAAAATGTATGATAATGGTTTTGGATTCAAACTCCAAGGTAAATACTTGGGATGGAATGGGTAGTATAATGATGCCCCATTTAAACAAGTGACACACATAAATGTTTTGGGATAAAAACTCGAAGGTAAAAGTGTGACACCAAATAGATAAAATAATACATTTTAGGTGAAAGTGTGATAAAAACATATGATGTTTATGACCAAACAAACAATTTTTAGTCTCAAAACACACATTTAAATCAATTAAAATAGAAGTATCAAAAATGACTTATCCTATCCTTATAACTAACACAAATGTGCATATATTTTACCAAAGTTTCTACTGATATACCAATGCTTATGAGGAATTAAGTGTTAATTCAAAAATTAAAGTACAAGTGTAGGTAGAGTTTTTATGACCCCCTGTATCTCTCAAGCATGGCACAAAATTAGAGTGAGGAGCATTTTAAATTTGGAAATAAATTATATAGTAAGTGGGGCTGACTAAAAATCTATAAGTTTCAAACACACTAGATGATCCAAAGTGTGGATAACATAAGGGCACAATCAGATCAATTGGGTTCATACCTACTAAATTACTATGCAAGGATATATTCCTTTGTATAACAACTCTAGTCATGTACTTCTTTGTATAATTTTATGTTTAGTAAGGCATGACCCAAGTTTTTAGTTAGGATTAAAGAGTCTATCCGCTCAACCCCTTGGCAATATTAGTATCATGTGCCCTAATTTATATACCCCATCATGGAATGAGGTTAGTATGATGCTGGGAGATGAATCCTTATGTCAACACACCCCTAAAGAACTCGTGGGGAGGTGATGAACTCCCACCCACAAGCCAAATGAATAAAAATAAATAAATGAAAATGGAAATACTTTAGAGGTCACTTTTGATTCACCCAAGTCACTTAGAGCTTGGGGAGAACATACATGACATTCTTTCTGACATAACTTTACAAACAATAATAATAAACCAAAAACTTTTGGTCACACAAGTTCCTTAAAGTGGATAGGGGAAGAGCATACAGTATAAAGTTTATGTTTTCCAAAATAAAATAATCTAATATAATTAATTGAAGCCAGCTAAAGAATAAACAATAATCTAAAAATCCCTTAGGAGCTCTAACTAAATATATATGTTTCTTTTACTAATACCAAATTGAAATGTGTTTGAAAATTTTGGCCCCTTAGTTGTGTTTGCACTTGTAAAATATTGGAAATTCTAAAATACAAAATTTTAAGTGAATTTTAAGAACCTTAACCAAATGTGAATGAATTTTAACCTTTGTTTTATGAAATTTGACTTTGAAAAATGGAAAAATTGATTTTAAAACACTTAAACTTTATCTTTCTTAGTTCAATTCTCCTCAAACAAGGTTAATGGAATAATTAGTTCTTAATCCAAGGTGAAATTCCTATAAGTTAGCTCAATAAAATAAAAAATTTAACTCTTGGATTCCTAATCAAACACATAGAAATTGTCAACAATTACTATAGGGATCATTGCTGATTTTAGAGATCAACACCAATTTGTTATGATCGTTGCCGATTCCTATGATTACACCAAAGACATACATGTTTTGAAAGAAAAACACTTAATAAATATGTTTTAAACTCAAATTTCTTACTACCTTGCAAGAATAAGGTTATAAAGGCAATAAACAAATTGTTAGGCACCAAAAAAAGGCAAGAAAGAGTTGATTATTACTATATTTTTGGGTTGATGTGTTTTGATGTAGAGATTTTAGATGATTACTATAGTGATCATTTTTTATTATGATACAAACATAGGTAACCTAAAATGATTATTTATGATCCTTAACTGAACTAAGAGATCAAATTTCTTCACTTTTTTGACAATTAGATCAAAAACTTGACATAAAAATGGTTAGAAAAACATTCTAAGAAGTAACTAAAAGAATTTTGTGGGGTGTGTAGTCCCACTAGGCATGTTATTATGTGATCAATAGGAATTAAAAAGGGGAATTATTATTGTGTTATTATGATGAAAAATAAATAAAAACACACTAATAAATCTTAAACCTCAAGCCTAGACACTCAAGGACCAAGAGAAAAATACAAGTAACTATCAAAGGAAGATAAACCAAGCATTATTTACCTTAATTTGAGAGAAAGAGTTGTATGTTGTCCATGGAGGAATGTAATTGGTTTTGTGCTTAAAGAGTCTTTGGAAATGGTGTTTATTGCATCATTTCTCCTTGTCACCTTGGTAATGTTGGGCTTGGCTTAGCTTTGGCTTTGGCTTGGCTTTGATGCTTCTCTCTCTCAAAAAATGAAAATTATAAAATTACACAAAAGAGGTTCCTTGAAGGTATTTTTTCATAATAACATTACATAAAAGAGCTTATTTAACAATGGGTGAGGCCTTGTATTTATATCCTTTTAAGCTAATTCTAACCCAAGTGTAGTTAGGTTAAATTTATCTACAGTTAAGTTTAGTTTAACCATAGCTAAGTTAAGGAGGGGGGAAAGCAATTAATACTTGGGATAGAGATCCCATTTATTAAGCATGGCTCTCCATTTCTAAATTTAAGGCTTTAAAGGATATATTCTCAATTCATTGACTTTGAAGATGATGACATCATCATCACCACAAATTTATTGGAATTTGCTTTTTAAAAAATTTATTTTCACTAATTACACATGAAAATTTCACTTAAGAATTTAATTTGATTTGCTTAGTTAATTCAATCTGCTTAGCATTTTTTCACTTTAAGAATTATTTAAGTTCCCCACTTAATGGGTCCAAAGGCCAAATTATCAATTTACTAGGTCACAAGTTAATTGAAGATGGATCCATGAGAGGTTACTATTAAATATAGGATAATACCCCAAATAAGGGTGCCTCAACACAATTCTTAGCACTAATGTTTGATATGTAGATAAAATTGGGACATTTAGTGATTCTTAGGCTTAATTTGCACTATTTGGTAGAAATAAATTTGAATTCTGGTTGGAACATAGTTATGTCTAAAACATGGTTTCTACAAGACCAAATGGATAAAATAGGACTAATAAGATGAAATAAGGCGAGATAAATGATTATTAGATGAAATTAGTGATTGAGGGAAGTGAGCAAATTTGAATTCATACATTTTGCCTTTATTTGAAAGGGTATTTTGACTAAATGAATGATAAAGATTAATGGTCTTTCAAATAAGAAAGATAGTCAAGGATGAATGTTAATAAATGATGTTAGTGGATATGATGACCCCTCAAGGGGACATACAAGAGGAAAGCGGTACATGGCCACTCAAAAGAGGAAATATGGAGTGATATGTGTGAAGAGATAATGGGTTTGGATGATAGATGGGGGACCAATGATGAAGAAGATGAAATTGACATGAGTAGTGAGCTAAAAATTGATGATAAACCTAGCAAAGACATATCCACAAGGATAAAAAACTATTGTGTCATAGTTGTTGACACATCCCAATGGGGAATAAAACCATAACATGATGATGATAAGATAAAATTCCACAAACTTTTGACATATCCTAGGTAAGGACACATGTTAGGGAGAGCTATAAACTAATATGATAAAGGTCATGAGATTTTGACATATCCCAAGTGAAGACACATGCTAGGAGAGCATTGGGCAAACATAAGATAATGATTTGATAAGATTGATGAGTGTAGCTCAGAGCTAAAGTTAAGTGATATGATGGAGATGAGAGAGAATAATTTATATGATCAAGTGACCAAAGTATTGAGGGGAAGATTTAGTCTATAATTCATCAAAACAATGAGCCATAATATGTTTAATAGCCATGATGACCCTAGTAAAGAAACATGAAAGGGAGTAAGAGATGATAATAAAGTTATGGTCTTAATCATGCCCTAATCAAGGGAGGAAATCATAAAACTTAACTAATTAATTGACCAATTAGTGATAATGGATGAATGATGGAAGAAAATATGGATGTTGTGATTTGTTGGGCCAATCAAAAAGTGTAGGATATTGGATGGGAAGATTGGGGAAATGATTACTGGTATGGTGATTGATCAATAGATTAATTGATATTATAAATCAATGATTTGATTGATTCAATACTTGATGATGATGTTGGAAAAGATAGATGTGGTGATAAATGATGCGGAAAGAGGTGAAAGTGGCCAAGCTAACCTTAGATACATTATGTAACTAAGTGCTACCTACATATTCTAAAAAACCTCAAGACAACATAGTTTAGACTGGTTGACAAGATAGACTAGAAGAGGAGGATTATAATGACTATTAGACATGTTAGTTTGTTAGATAGAGGATGTGACTCAAATGTTAGACATGAAGATAGACGACTACTAGGAGAATGATGGGAGTTAAGATTATATATGTTAATAACTAGAGAGATGATGATGAGTAGCTAGAGGATATATATGAGATTATAAATGGCTTGGAAGAATGATTGGATATTAGATGAGTTGATTGGGATGATCAAGTTGATGATGGGATTAAGATGATTAGATGTTTAAACATATGAGATGGGATAAGAGAAATGATGAGTATAATCCATTATCAAGTCATAATTATTGTAATAAGTATCATCATAGTCTAAGAAATCTAATGTAAATATAGCACTAGGTAATATTCCCCATGTTATAAGTATGACCAAGTGGATGATGTGCCAAAGTACATAATTATAAAAGGGGAAAATAGAGAACTCTGCATTATTGAGGGCACCTAAAATCATCATTTTATCTTTTGGTGTCATCATAGCATCCTTAATCATTTTTCAATAGACAAAAAGCCTTATGCTATAAAAAAGATCAAAATAAGACAAAAAAGATATATATAGACAAACATTTACAAACAAGTGAATTTATATATAGAAAAAAAAAGCATAGATCGTACAAATAAAAAACAAAAATATATACACATCAAGCAAATAGGGTCTTGTCTATTGTGTAAATGTAAAAGGATGTGATTAATGAGGATGATAATTGATGCTAATGAATGAGGATGGATAGACTTATCTTGATTAGGATTGGGATGGAACAATTTTGTGAATAGGGTATGCTTGAGAAAATTTTAACTTAAACATAGGGGCTAGTTGACTTTTAGATTGACCATGTTTTGAACATATATGAGAGACTTACAACTTATTAGGATAAAGTGAGACTAGGTCAATGTTAGCTCAATATAAAATATATTTTCCCCTATTTGGAATAGGGGATGAAATATAATAGTAGGATGGTTGACTATGACTTGGTTGGAAATGAGAGGCCAAGGGCATAAATATGGAATCATATGGGGGAATAGACATAAGACATGAGATCTTTGAATATTTTTTATTTTTTTCTAGATTTTTTTATTTTTTTGGATTTTTGACATATTTTAATTTTTAGGGTTTTTTTGGGATATGTATGTTTATTGTATAGAGGGGGTTACTATAAAAGGGAATACCAAGCTTAAAAACTAGGATTAGGGATGGATGGAATAATGGATGAGATTACAAAAGGATGAGGGTGATGTTGAAAAGGGGATGTGGATCAAAGGAATAATGGACTAGGGATCACCAATGACCACATCATGAAGGAACTAGATGTCTAGTTGCCTGAGTGTCCATTGGAAGATATGCCAAGATGATTCATAACATTTCCCAAGACATTATTACACTCCCTTATGAAGGTCAAGGATAGAATAAAGGATGGACATAATAAGAGGATGTAAAATATGATGGATAAGGATATTGGGTAGGAATAATGGATAGAGGGATATGACATGGATGAGATTAATAAGGGATGTTTTTTAACACCCAAGTGTTGAGGTACAATGCAAAAAATAGATTATTTTACCATGATGTCAAAAATCAATTTTCATCATGGTAATTGCCTAAGGTGCTAGAAATTGGTTTTCACCATTAGATAAATGGTTTTTTTTAAACTTGTTTGAATTTTGGCATCTCAATTTATTGGATATGCATGAGAGATGTAGGAATGTTGACACTTTCTTGATATTCAACCAACATATTTTCTAAATAAATGTGATGCTAATATCATGTTGTCACTATTGGATGTACTGATGTTATAGTGATCTTCATTAATTCTTGATTTAACATCCTCCAAACATTTTAACCAAGTGTATTTGTAATCCCTATAAGAGATGATGTTGTCTAGAAAATTGATATGTGGTAGGGATGGAATTATATGGTTTTGATAGTGAGGTAGTGAATGTGGATGAGTGATATGATGATAAATGGTGTGACTAGGCAAAGATAAAAAATGGGGTTCAATAGTTGCATACATTATTGGATATTGTGGAGGGGACCTTTTTGATTTGTTTTGTATGATAGATGAGGTTAGGGTATCTAAGACCTTATGAATTATTAGCTCTTTGATCCAAATATTAAGAGGATTGTTGGCCATATTACTATTATTTTTGGAAGAGTTTTGACTTGCTAATATTTGAATTTGATTTTTATCACCCCCTAGTGCCTTAATTTTGGATTCACTAGAGGAATTTTATCTTTTACTTGATAGATGATGATTATTTCAACTTTGATGGTCCCCTATCACCTCAAGGATATTTTTTACTAGGGGATGACATTTTTTGACTTGGGAAATTATGAAACTCTTCTTTACTTTAATTTATTATAATTGGATCATAACTGACTTGATTATTTGGATTGATTAATTTATTATTGGATTGGATCCTTGTAGATTCAACATACAATATTGCATGCTAAAGGGAATATAATGATATGTGTTCCTATTTATCCCATTTAGGGAGTGGGATGGAGGGATTATTAATAGGAGGTGGATGATTAGGGATGTGTGGTGAAGGGGTATATTAAATGGATGATGGGTAACATATTCCTCATAAAAGCTATTAGGATACCCAACAACAATGTTAGAGGAAGTGTCCTAAATAATAACAAAAGGTTCAAAAAGATTCTTTATAAAATTTACATCTAAAGTTAAGTCATATCTAACTTGATGATCTTCAACTGGTAAAGCATCCAAGAATTGTGTTCTAATTTCATTATCTTGAGATGAATCAAGAATCATGCCTTCTAAATGGTCAAAATTTATAATAGAGATGTCCTTAAAGAGATAAGTGTTGACATAACTTTCATTATATAAAAGGGATGATGTTTCTAACATGGATTCTGATTCATATGCTGATGTTGGATATGATTATGACCATTTTAATGTTGAATCTAATAGGGATGTTGATGAGGTGATGTCTCCAATAGATGATTTTTTTATAGTAGCCATAGAGAGGGTCTTTTAGATAACATCATTGTCTTCAACTACCTTATTCACCTTTGGTTTGAGAATGTATGCTTTAGGCTTAATGGGTTTTTGAAAATGGGGGATTTAATGTGAATAGGATATAGGGATGGTTTGATAAGGGATGGTTGTGGTATGGTGAGGATTGGGGTCATGACCTTCATTGAAGAGGGAAGAAGCTTGATCATACATAGTAAAAAATTCTTGACATTGCCTTTTTTACAAACTCCTAGGCATGGACACATTGGATTCACCCTCAATTTTAATGTTACCATAGTCTATGAAGTTTTGAACAAAATGTTGGAAATTCAAGCATTGATTAATAGTATGCCCCAAGGTTTGGTGATATAAATAATATTGGTTTGATATGTACCAAGAAGGATTAGGCTTGGTTAGGTCAATATGCCTTATGGGTGGATAAACCATCATGCCATCCAAAATGAGTTTGTGGTAGAGAGATTCAAAGGATATAGGAATAAAATTATAGGTCCTCTCTTCACTTCTTGACTTGGATGTGGAAGCATTGGACTTAGGAGTGGAAGCATTTGCCAAGATGTGGAGGGATTGTGGTATATGAGGTATTTTAGGGGGTGAATTAGTATTGGATGAGGTTGATAAGATAGTATTCCATTTGTTGGTAGGATGGGGGACTTGTGATTGACTATGATTGGTAAATGGAGGATTTGATTATAGATGGGTAAAAATTAGAGGCAAGGTTAGTTGAATGGGGTCAAAGCCTTTGAGAATTTGGAAACCCATCTCAAGGAGATGAAGTAGGACTACATATTTATTGGAAATAATATACTTATTAAATATGGTAATCTCTTTATTAGTATACTGATTATGAAGGTCAAGCATAGGACTAGGATTAGTAGATGGGGGATAACAATGGGATTGTATGTAATAAGAATTAGATGTGGATAAGGGTTGATAAGACACTTCTTTGCTAGGTGAACTTAGGTATATGGGCTCTAAATAATTTTAAAGGTGGGAACCCATCTCTAATAGCCATAAAATAACACTCATTCTTATTGACAAAGATGTACTCATGAAGTAGGGTGAAATCATCACTTGTATATTGGGGGATGTTATGACTATGGTTATGATGAGTGGAAAATGTAGCTGAATATGGTGTTATAGCATAAAGGCTATGTGTAAATGGAGATTGATGATGGGGAATGATATGGGATGTTAATTTAGGTTTAATGGGATCAAGGTCTATAGGTAGGTGGATACCCATTTCTAAGGCTGACAAAAAGATGTCATCCTTATTGGTACATAAGTATTTTTATACAAGTTTTAGGTACAAATCCATGTGGGTAAATGATAAATGGGTGATGGATGAAAGGTGTTCAAACAATAAAAGAGGGATGATGTGAATGTATATTAGGGATTGGATAAAAATATGGTCTTTGGACAAAGTAAGTTTGAATGATTGAAATAGTATGATAGGTGATGGTGAGGACAAGATAGACTAAATGGATTATGCTATCATATTAGGATCAGATATCGAACTGATAGTATGATAAGTGATAATGATTTATAAACAATGCCTAGTTTCAAGCTAGAAAAAGGATGGGGATTTTATTAATGCAGAGATTCAAACTAGAAAGATGATGATTGGATGGGTGATAGTTATAAATAAGGATGAATACTAGATTAAGGACAACTAGATTGAGACCAACAAAGTGATAGGTTGTTAATAGGATATTTACTAAGTATGAAATCTAAAAAAGTGATAGGTGATGGACTAGATTATGAAGAAAGTGATAGAATGATGTGGATGGATAATAAAAGGACTAGCTGAAGCCTTAGATCAATTTAATCAAGGTGGGAGGGATATAATATTATATGATAAAGGGTAAATGGGAATAAATGGAGGGATCAAGGATGATGGGATTGAGATTAGAACAAGTATATAAGGTTAGATATGTAATGATTATTATGGGTATGGTGAGTATGGTTTGGACAAGTGTGTGACCTAAGGAGCCAACTAGATGTGTTTTAAGATAGAAAATTCAAGACAAATTAAGATGGGATCTATTTAGATGAGGAAAAACTAGATGAGATGAAGGATAATGATAAGATAAGGATGTATAAGATAAAGATATATAAAATGATTAAAAATTTAATATGAGATGATGATGATGATGATGATGAAGGAGACTAAAAATATATAATTAGGTTTATATGGTATAAGGACAAGAAGGGATAAATTAGACAAAGATGTAGAATGAGGGATTAAATATGTGATGGATAGATGATCAAACAAGACTAGATAGGGTGATAGGGAAATATGAAGATGTCAAGGTAAAACTAGATTAGGATATGTCTAATATATGATGATATGATATACAAGACTATACAAGATTAAGGATGTATAAGATTTGATGATGTTTAAAGTAGATAAGGATGTACAAGATTTATAATAATTTACTAGAAGGGTAAGGCTAGAATGTATAAGGGAATATGATTTATATAAGGATATATAAAATGATGATATAGGAGACCTAAATAGCCATGTATAAGTTTAGGTGAAATGATAACTCAAATCACAAACATCATTGGTGTAACATAACACACACCAAATCCATCAAACCAAAAACCAAAGATTATTAAACTGATGCAAGAGTGTAAATTGATGACTACACCATCTAATAGCTTCATGAGTGAGGTTGTAGGATGGTGACCCATTAAAAAATATCCAAAAACCCTATCAACCCCATTCGCACTTAACAGTCACTTAGGATCTAATAATATCTCAAATAATAAGTCACTTGTTAGGGCTAATGGTCTTATTCTAGGTTTGGCAAGGTTTTCTAGGGGCATCCTTGATATATGCTAGGTATGTGGGTCATAAATCCATACAGAGAGATATATGATGTTTGGGTCAGATATTTAACTCTTTCCCTTCACAAAATACTATATGGGGTCAACCTCTTGGCCTAATGGTAACTACCCCTAATTTTTATACTCAACCAAAACATAGAGTGTGGTTGAATGCATGATGATGAAATCCATGTCACCAACCCCTAAGACTATGAAAAGTGCATGGGAATAACTTATATGTCATGCTTCCCCATAAAAAAGAAAAATGGGAGGGTTTTTAGTGGTTTTTGATCCTTTAAGACTCACCAATAAGATGTAGAGAGGAGATCATACACCATTGTAGCCATTAGGTATATATAAGAAAACAAAAGTTAATTAACTAATTAATTAAGTGTGATATAAAAAATATATACAAGATATTTTTAATAATGATAAAATATTTGATAGGTGTTCTATAAATCAAGTGATTATTAGTTTTAAATTGGAAATCTTGAGGGGAAACTTGTAGGATAAGACATTAGATAAAGACAAAAATGTGTCAAAACATGACCTATAAGATAAGTGGTTAGGTAAAATCAAGCAAGATAAAAATATCACCGAATTTGCCCCTATAAAAATCCAAACCAAATGTTAGTATAATAAGCCTATATAAAAACAATAAAATAATCATGAGTTATACTCTATTTTTTTTTTGAATGAGGGGCTATGATGCAAGGGTCTGGGGGAGACAAACCCCAATGAGGTCAAGGGGTAGTACCCCTTGCAGGGTTAAGGGGAAGTGCCCCTTACAGGATCAAGGGGTAGTATCCCTTGTAGGGTGTGAGGATGGTAAAAGTACTTTGAGACTTATGGGATGATTTGAATGACTCAAATTTCACCAAAAATTATCTTAAAAGATACACTCAAAAATAATAATTTGAAGTTAAAATAAGGTAATTTTGAATGCAAATCACTATTGCAGTAATCAAAATCATAGACACATAGTTAATGTTATGCAAAATTACTTATAGGGACTGAAAATCATTGATAACATTTAAGAAATGTAAGTGTAGACAAGCAATTTTTCCAAAATGATAGACAAATTACTAGAAGTTAGGGCAAAACTATGACTATTAGAGGCAAAATCATAACTTGAAACCAAAACTATGATTGAGCATAAGTGATTTTGTAAATTTAAAAAAAGTAGAGGTATTTACATATTTTTACAGAAACTAAATTGACTTTGTGAGATGTTATATTATGATTTTATCATATTAAGGTATTTATGGGAGTTCATCTGACTGAAGCATGATTAAATAAATATTGTTTCAAAATTTTAACTAGTAAGTTGTGGTTTTGCACATCATCAATTTTCATCCCAATCTTGTAAAATAGAGGTTTGACATAAAGGTAAATTTCTACAAAAATAGTAAGAGATATGTACAAAGAGAAGATAGAACAACTAATAGATTAGAAATTTTACAAATCTAGTACTAGTCAAAATCACAACTAAATATGTCAAAATTACAACTAAAAATCAAAATCATAATTGTCAAAATCATAATTGAAAACCAAATTTACAATTGTAGTGGTCAAAATTAGAGATCACAATCAAAATCATGACTACTATGTTCAAAATCATAGATAAGGTTCAATATCATAGATTATAAGAAGTGATTTTGACTAACAAGATGAAAATGACTAAGTTAGCTCGATGGCTAGTGGTTAGGTTGGAAGGTTATGTCAAAATTACCACTGTCAAGATAAAAATCACAAATGGAAAATTTCATTTTGAAGAGCAAAGTGATTTTTCACCTAAAACGTGAGTTTTTTGAAATTTTGAGCCCAAACTCTTGCTGAACCCAACTTGTAAGCTAAATTCACATACGTCTAACACATAGGTTAGCTTAAAAGTAATGATCCCACTATGGTCTCAAAATGTGATGAAAAAAATAGTGCAGTTGAATTAATTTATACAAATTTATCACTATCTTACACAAAATTCTAGCATACCTATAATTTAAATCTAATTAAATAAAAATACAATTCAAATGAAAGGATTATGCTTGCATTCATCTTCACAAAATTTTATGCTCCAAACAAGATTAAGATTAAAACAAGACTAAGATTAAATATTATTAGATTTTGGATTGTTATAATAGACTCATATTTTGAATGTACAATAATGGATAATAGTTTTATAATGGACTATTTTTTTATGGAGTTTTCTCATTAGTCTTTGCATGGAACATAGGTCGGTTATTTATATATAAGGAGGAGGGAGTATCAATGGCCATAATTCAAAGTTGGGTGTAGGAAGATCAATGGTGGATAATTATTTAAGGAATTAAAAATTCCTTGGATGATTATAGAGGAGGGAATGTTCTAGAGGTAGAAGCCTCTAGAGTCTTTTTGGAAGCCTAATGAAAATTATTAGATGATTAGTCATGTGATTAGTGGTTTATAGAGAATCTAGGGGAGTAGGAGAGGATAGTCATAGGCTAGGGTAGGTGGAAGGGAATTTTAAATTCCTAAATATTAGATAAATGGGGTTAGTTAGTGGATAATGAGGAATTAGGTGAATTAATTAGATTACAAGATGTTATAAGGTTATTATATGACATAAAGAATGAAGGTAGATATTAGACCAAATGGATAAAGGGGGATTAATAAGATGAATTAGATGAAAAAGGTGAGATATATGATTATTGGATGAAATTAATGATGGAGGGAAGTGAGTAAATGTAGATGCATACAAAAATGTATCTTAATGGTTAGCCTAAGTGAGTTAATGTGAGATATTTATCATAGGATTGGTACATATTCATAATCACTCCTCATTCATTCATCACATAGAAAATTCTTACCTACTCACTAGGTAACTTACAAAATGTATTTAATCAATAACTCAAGTGAACAAAACTTCCATATTTTCTTCTATTTTCATATCAGTAATAGGGAAAAAACATATACATGTTTGAAGTACTAAAGGAGTATCCAAAGAGCCTAATTTCCTAAGCTACAAGATAGGTAATTGTTATAAATGATTATAATATATTTCATGATTCACACACAAGCCAACATATAAGGGATAATTACAATATTTTAAGGCCCTCTTTAGAGTATTGGCTATATGGATAGTGATTATTGACAAAGGAGTTTTTTGGGTCAACTCAAAACCATGAGCCTAGTAACCCATTTTTGTAAAGTCATTATGAAGATGAACTAGGGTTTTGCATTTTCATGAAGAATAATAGTCTTAACCCAGATCTGAATGAACCAGAACAAAGTTGAAGACAAACTTAAAACCATTTAGGTGGTTGCATCCTTTTCAAAAAATTATTCCATATATGATACCTTCATCTGATTCAGACAGTAGCATTGACATAATCATCCTAGGTTGATGCTAGTGTCTATGGTTCTAGAAGTACTCAATCCAAAATTTGGAGACTATTATAGAATCCTATTCTCGTATGATTCTTACATGTTCTAGATCCAAAATCATGTTGGAATTAGAGCCAACTAATTACATTATTTATTTGTCATTTTTATGTCTAACATAGTTTCAATTTCTAATTTTAGCCTATCTCAATTTAATAAATTCAACATATGTTATATATAAGTTTATCATTTAATTGGCCTACTATAGAGATAGTTTGTTACCCTTATTTCATAGGCTATCTCTATCCTATTTAACCCTATATTCCCCAATCTATATTTTTAGGGTTAAATAGCATGAGATTTTAGCTTGAATAGGGATAAAATTGGATTAAATAAGAATGCATCTATGATATTTTTAGTGTTTATAAGACAAATAAGGCTCTCTTATATATTATGAGTTAGCCAAATGGAAAATAGACTAAGCAGGGCAAGGATGCCAAGAAAAAACAATATCAAACACTTAATGATTAAATTTATGTGTCTATATCTCCCCCCACTTTGTTCTAGTGATGAAACAAAGTGAAATTACTAGATTAAATTAAATGCAAACCTAAGTGTACATACACACTTTATCTTTGGATGCATAAATTGATTGTAAAATAAACCTTAATATGAAACTTGCAATAATTCCATTAAAATTATTTATTGTCAATATTTGAAGATTGAAAATTTTCATAGAGATTAAGAAAAGTATGCATTTGAAATATTATGCAATCTAAATTCCCTGTAACTTGAAATTAGAGACGTGCTTTCCCCATGTTGAGGCATTTGTAGAAATGTTGACATGTAGTTAATTGAGAGTGATCAAATCTCAATTTGAAAACCTTTGAATGTTCTTGAGTTGGAAATATTGTATGCTCTAAATCTCATTTAACTATGTTGGGTCCATGGACTGAGCCATCATCAGTCCTAAAATTAACAAGGGGATATTTTATCCCTTGTAATCTCTCAATTTCCTCTTTGGAGAGCTCAATACCATGAGTGCCTTAAAATTTATAAAGGATCTTTGGGTAGACAAAATTATTATGCATGCTTTGACATGATTAATAGTAATTTTATCAACTTATCTAGTTCTGCACAAAATAAAATGGTTTGTGCATATCCTCTACACAACTGAGCTCACTCTTCATTTTATCTACTACATAGATCATGCACTCTTTTCCATGCATTTTTATCAACATTTTGCATAATTTTTACATTTTCTCATCAACTACAATGCACCAATTACTCACATGCCTTAAAATCCCACACACCTTACATCTTTATGCACCTTACTATTCTATGGTCCTTTTATTATCCTACACACCATATTTTAGTGTTCCTTATTTATGAAATTGATAACTTCTATGCACTCTTCAAGTTTCAATATCATGTGACCTATAGTTTTATATACCTCATCATTACACATGCCTTGTTTACCCACATGCTTCATAGTCCTATATGCCTTATAGTCCCACACACATCACTGTTATTCCATCATGGACTCTCCAACTTATTGGGCCCAACAACACACCCAAACAGTGACTTACCTCAGCCACATGCTCCAAGAGGTTCAATAACCATCATCTATCTTGGAAAATGAAATAAATAAACCATCTTCTTAGAAAACAATAATAGTTGTAACTAATTTTTTATTCTCTATATAAATATGTAATATACACATCTGACCATAGGGTCGATGCCATACAAATTCATAACATAGATAACATGCTCTATGTATCTACTTTTTAATACATTCACTGTAACACATTATACCAATTTTCCTTATTCTTCACTAATGAATATAATTTTCATTTCCTAAAATAATTCTACTACATTAAATATGTGTTTGATTATTCTATTTGAATACATCTCCATGCAATTCACTCTACACAACCAAACTTAGTTGTCTCCTACATGCTTGGTCTTAGGCCCCATGGTGTAGATCATAAAAAATTTTGAGAGTTGACATTATTCCAATCTATTGTAAAATGGGCACATGCCCATTCTAAACAAGATAATAATAATATGAACATCCACTTTCTGAAAAATACTATGTAACACAAGATTAGAGTGATTCTTCAATGGAGTACTAGACATAATAGTATATCATAGAACCTTGTGATGGTACCATGACATTAAACAACTACATATTTCATTCATGGTATAATTGATTGTACCTAGAATCATCCCATGGATAATTATACCTAAAATATATATGCACAAGGATGATGTGTTTGTCGATATTTTATATTATTATATTTGGTCTTAATAATGATTATAATTAAATGGAGATGATATTTTATCTCTTGTTTAGAATGGATTTGTGCTTACTTTTACATGACATTAATAAGAATTTCATCAATTGATCTTATTCTACACAACATAAATAATTTAGAGAAGCATTATATCTTAATGTTAAATTCAACTAGTTATCCATGATTAAAAAGGATATCAATGATACCATGATGGATTTCAATGAAAGATTAAAATGTTATAGTCATATCCATCAAGATCATAGAATCATTGCTCCCATGGAATAAAAATTTATTTGGATGCATTAGAAGTAGTCACTTCTATATTTTTAAGAAGATATTCTGCAAGTAGCTTGGTGGAAGGCTAAACTAAAGTTTATAATATAAATACAACTAATGCCTTGAGGATTGATTCCAAAAATTGTCCAAAAGATAGGGAAAATATAAATTATAGTAGCACCACAAGTCATTGGGACTATCCCTGACCAAGTCACAACACATGCATTATCATTAGTTCTAAAAACATAATCTACATAGGTCACGACCCCAATATATAATACCCATTCAACTAAGTTGAAATCTTCTGCCAAAATAATGTAGAATTGGGTAATGATTTCAATATCCATTATATAAAGGTTAATTCTATACAAACAAAGATAATAGGAAAAAAAAACTTTTTACAAAGAAACAATCATAGTTGCTAGAACAACAAATAAAATAATAACCAAAAAAGATCAGGAAATAATTTTAAGGGTTTATCTTCAAGTTTGCCCCTTGCCATAATTTTTTAATAAATAGTGTTACCCCATTATTTTTGAGTCTTCACATTGATTTCCCATGGAAAATTAGATTTTCCATAATTTTTTAATACTTTTGAAATTTTCATGAAGGAAATTAAAAATTATGAAGTTTCACCAATAGAGTAGGATAGCCCCTATATTAGTGGATCATCAAATGATTCACCCACTCTTATATTTGAAACTTATGAATTTACTTTTAAGGATGATAATAAACCCAAAGACAATGTAGAAACATGAGCATATGTTAATGTCATGCCACACACTATTTGTAAAAATTTAGTGCTTAAACCTATGAAACCCACTACAATCATTGTCCAATTAGAAAAATTGACGATAGGAAAATGAGTAGTGTCCCCATACAATTGACCACAGATCTCAGAGTTAGAAATATGTATATTTTTAAGTAGTGGATATTCCTAAAGATTCTAAAATTTTATTACGAAGAGATTGGTATCGATATTTAAATGGATATGTAGCCACATATTTATCTCACACATGACTATCATGGAAGGGTGTACTAAACAAAATTTTGATCTAAATAGATCTAAGGATAAAGTATGTAATCACTATGTATCACCAAAATAGCAATAATTATGAGGTATTAGCTAAAGACATCATTGTATTCACATTAAAAACTAAAAAATACCTATAGAAAACTTTGACCTCAAGCCATGCACTAAATTTAAAACTCTATACATTGATGGACTCTGATCTAAAACAAGGTTTAGGTATTGGAGTAGTTTTAATTGATCCTAGAGTTAAAGAATTATTTTTATTTATAGATTATAATTCCCATGTATCAAAAAAATATGGAATGATTACACTGAGATTGCATATATTGATATGATGTGAGTTTCAATATTTTATGCACATGAGTTGAGAGGCCAAATAATGAATGCCATTATTGCTTGGCATGGGATATGTAAATGCAACATATTTAGGTGCTAATGATGCATAGGGGAAATGACATTATTTAAGGAGAGTGAGATATGTTAAGTACTTCTAGTTGTGCTACCCAAGTTGAAGTTTCAAGGTGTCTAGTCATGGAGTAGGTTTTGGTGGAAACATTAGCTTGGCCATTATTTTTGGTAGCAGTGTGAAGAGAGAGATGGGGTTTGTGGGCAAGGTGTCAATGTGCCATTTAAAGCATGTTTTTTGGGATCCATATCTGGAAATAATGTAGGTGATCAAAATATTTTTGGGAGAGGACAAACTTTCCTAAATTCTATGCATGAAAGTGAATTATGAATTGGTAGCATTATTTGCAAGAAATTTATGAATACTGATTTTAGATAAATCACTGGTGGTAGAGATGGTGGAATTTTCATTCTTTCAGAGTATAAGATGATTTTTTTTATTATAGGTGGATAAGGTTGAGTTGTTGTTGTTTAAATATCTCCCATTTTTTAGGAAAATATGGTCTTGGTTTCATTCCCCTATCCTTTTTAGGGATCTAGAGGCTATATATTTTACTTTGTTAAACTTGGTAAAAGAGTTAGATTGATTGTGTTCTTGTCAGTAGGTGCTAAAGAGTTAGATTGATTGTGTTCTTGTCAGTAGGTGCTAAAGAGTGAGAATCATGTGAGAATTATAAATTATGGAGTATGCAAAAAATTAAGATGTTACAACTATAGATGAAGAAGAGATGTTAGAAATGTTGATTTACCTACAAATAATTTTGGATTTCTTAGAGAGAGGACAAAATAGAGGAGAAGAGACCATAAAAGGTCAAAAAGGAAAGAGAATCATCCCATTATCAATATAATTTTGTTACATGGTAAAAAGAGCCCAAATGAGCTCATGTAATGGATAGTTGAGTTTGAGACTTCATTTGAAGAAGAGAATGTTGAAGACTCTATGAAGGTACAAGTTAAAAGTAAGAGGTTATATGGAGTTTTAGTTGAGTATTGAAGAGTTATCCATGAGAGGATATAAGAGAAAGGAAAGAAGAAGGCGATAAATTGGGAACATATGGTCTCCAAGTTGATGGGTCAAGTTTTTCACCTAAGAATGTAAGTAGTGGATGAAGAAGCTTCATGTCTTTAGGCTTGAGAGAGAAGACAATAAGGAGGTTTCCATGAATTTGTCTTTTCTCTTTTTAAGGGTAGAAGGTTTGATGAAAACTAATAAAATACACATTTTTACATGAAGTAAAAAATGAAATTGGTTAAAGTTCAAGTTAATGTACATGATGAGAGCATGGTAGTAGACCATCATGCATGGAAGAAGAACATAAAAATAATAATGAGAGGAAAATCATGATGATTATTTATAATGGGCCTTTGGGAGTCCATCATGTGAGTGGAATTCATGAAGGTAATGAAATAAATTAAAGTTTTGAATATGTTCTTGAGGCGTGGTGAAGTGGTCGAAGGTGTTTTTGGGAGTTCTTGATACCCTTAATGTGTTTGTTTTATGTGCAAGACCAACAATGGATATGATGGAAAAAATAATGAAAAGTGTGGCTAAGTCCATCATGATTATATGTATGGGAAGAAAAGTGAAGATATGGAACAAGGATATACTATTCTTGCAATAGTTTTAGAGCTGGTTAGTATGGACATGGAAGCAATAGAGGAGTGTCTTCAAGGTAACATGGAGATGAGAGAGTGGGAAAATGATGGTACAAGAATGTTCTCAAGAGGACAAAATAGAGGGAGTTAATTTGAAAAAACTAGAAGTGGGAGAGAAGACTCTCACAAGGAAAAGTGAAAGATATTGGTAAGAAGAAGAATACCACATCAAAGGGATCGATGGATAGAAAAATATATGCATCAAATCTCAATTTTGAGAGATGGATAGGGAGTGGAATGGTGGAAGATAGTTCAAAATTTGGTGACAAAAGTTTTTCCAAAGATAACTTTGGAGAAGGTAAGATGAAAAATGTTAGTCAATGGCATAAAGGTAAGAAAAGAGATAGATATGGTGGCTATGTTTCTACCAAGAGCACTAAAGGATGTAAGTGATTTTGAAAGTGTAGGATTATCCCACATGTATTAGAGAAGAGACTAATGAGTCAAGGTATCAATGCATTGTTTATATATGGACAAAGAGAGTGCAAGGTTATTTTCACATGTCATGGATGAGGTAAAAAAATAAAGGAGATGAAATCATAGTAAAAAAGACACAAAAAGGAGTGTAGATTTAGAGGGAGAAGAAATAACTGTTATGTTTATAAATGCTACTAAATAATGTATGCTATAGAATTAATAAAAATTGATGTAGTTTATTTTATCCCTATCTCATATCAATTATTGTGTTATGTATAATATTGTGGTGTTCTATAATGCTTCTAATAATTTTGATTAAGTGTATGATCTTTTTCTTGGCATAAAAAAATTCGAGTGGGTGTTCACTATACTGGGCAGTTACAAATCTAATTCCATGAGTAAAAATCAAGTATTATAAATAGGATTTGATAGTGTATATTAATGTGAATGTTTATTTATATCAAATATTAATTATATATGGTAGTAAAGTAAAATCATAAGGCAACATCATACTTTTATAGACATACTATGTAGTATTGATAATGCTTCAAGCACTAGATGTATTCATAGTATCTTTAGAATTTAAATATATATATTTTTAATTTTTTAGATATATATTGGGGAATGAAGGGGCCCTCACTCGTTAAAAACTAGGGACTATCATAAAATTGTGGGTAAACATGAAAAAATTCATGACACACACCCATATCAAATCTTCATAATTTAAAAGTACATGAGAGGCTCAACAAAACACGAGGGACAAACCCCAAACATAAAATATGATGAAGCAAGATGAAAGATTGTATTTAGTTTTAGTAGTTAATTTAAGAAATATAGATAGATATTTTAATAATGTCCATGGGACCAAAAAAATCTATAGGACCTCAAACTGAAAAAATTGGTTCTAAAGTAGTGAATGGCAAATGTTGCTTATAACTTAATTACAACTATAAATATTGGTTCTAAAGTAGTAAATGGCAATTAATTATTATAGCTTAATTAAAACTATAAATATTAGTTATAAAGTAGTGATTGACAAATAATGCTTAGATATTATAGCTTAATTACAACATTATATTAAAATAAAATACAACACATATCCCTGCATATCATGGTTTTGAAAAAAACCTTAAAAATAATTTGATAAATATACACTAATAATTCTATATTTTAGTATATCTATGGTCATATTTGGATGCCAACATAATTTTTATAGATTTTAATATGGGATGACATTTATAATATTGATGGTCTTGACACATATTAATATAGTCTAAAGCCAATTACATTCCATGTGAATGTGGATATCTAGGGTTAGCTTACGACTTGCTTTAGATACTATTGAATGGTAAACTATTTAATATACTCATTGGTGTTGTTAAAATCTTGGATAAAGTTTTAACATCAAAATAGATTACCGAGAACATTGATTATACACAAATATTAATTTATAACAATAAAGATGTTAATGGTCTAATGGAATGAATAACCATCTATGCCTAATTCCTTATATTATGCATTAATTATGGGCTTATTTCGGTGGATATATATATTTTAATTTAAGAGTTCCATGATGCTAGGCTCACTATTCATAAATGATATTTCATGATTTAAGTCTCAACAAGCTAATAATTTTGGGGAATTATAGGGTTTATAAAAATATTACATGATTTGTAAACAACTTTCCATGCTTCACATCTATCAAAAGAAATCTTAAACGACCGCACATGGGAAAGCAAAGCACACTTTAGCCTAGCATAATCATTTACCAAAAAATCCCCTCATCTTGAGCTTCTCTACAACCAATGTCTATAGGTGGTTCATGTAAAGTTTCACTATGCATATTTAATGAAATCTACCCAAAGGATGTTTCCATCTTCTATCTATTCAATTACAGTCTCTCAAGTTTTTTTCTACCGACTTTTCCCTCGATATTATTTAATTAAAATGTTAAGGTGGTGATTTCTTGACAACACTAGTACTGACATGACATAGGGAACATCCCTTTTCAAATAGAATACATAGATGAAAGTTTTTAAATATTTTTTATGAAATGACATAATGTATATGACTATAGGATTTTGATCAATTTGTTTTATGTAAGAATAACTTTTTACGATATATTAATTATGTTAGTTTTTTAGTGTTACATTTTTTTGTGATATATTATATTTTATTTTTAATGCAATTAATCCATATTAATATATCTAATGTCAGTCTAATATTACTAATCCCATCCTCAAATAGTCTAATACATCTTAGTTTTCACTTTCTAAGAGGTCTAAATTACAAAGAAATAATTCTATAACATAAATATATTTAAATAGAAGTTACTAAAGTCACAAAAAATAGTTATTTAAATATGGTTTTCATAACTTTTGAAGTGTAATGTTGAATGATAATAGTCATAATATTTTTCCATAGTCTATCCAAGGTTGCCCATAAAATTTAACTCTTATATGGAAGCCATTCAAATTCCCTTCAAATTTAGAACCTTGTCTAGAAGGTTTTTCATTTTTATTATATATGGGTAAACACTTTTATAGAATCCAAAGCTATGAAGCAAAGGGGTTAGTATTGTGAATGGAGCTACAAACTAGTCATAGAAATAAACAAAATTCCCATATCCCCATTATATCCCCATAATTACCAACATCACTAGCATTAATGGCATCACAAATGACACCTACATCACTGTCATCATTAATGACCACAATCGGCCTCACATGCCATGTGATATTTTAACATAGGTGGGGGTGGACACAACCAAACCACTTAAGCATGTATTGAATTTTTTAATTCAACATTTCCCTTAAAATGGTAATTCTAGTTAAATAGTCAAAATAATAAACATTAGAGAATACATACATACATACATATATACATACATACATATATACATACATATACATATATTATAATCTTAACTTGAACTCTAATTCAGAGCATGACTTGATGTGGAATTAGAGGAGTTATGAACTTGCCATGAATACTAACCGATATCTATCAATGTATTATTATTTTATGTGATTATACATCATTGATTTCCAATAAAAGAGTCAACTACTCTTTTAAGTGAATCTCATTAGTTTAATAGTTAACTAAGATGGAGTTTTCATTTGAGCTGGAGATGCCATTATGATAAAATTTATATTGGATAATAGAAATTGAATGGGAGCTATGAATACTCAATCTTGAAAATATTATTTATTTTAAATGGAAATTAAAATTGATTTGGGACTATTTGAACTATGGTGGTGTTATGTTTCATTTATAGAAAGTTATTATGTGTCAAAACTTACGGTAGAAGTGTGAGATTGAGATGTGACATTATTTTGCAAAGTCAAGTTGTTGCATACTCTATTATTTAGAAATTTAAACTTGATTATTAATTAAAAAAATTATTATAGCCTTATGTAGAATTGGCACATGCCTATTCTACACAAGTCTAACATATTAAGTTTATATTATCATTTAAGAATCCAACATTATTCTTTATATTGTGTAAAATGAAAAATTATTAAAATATAGCCTTATCTATTACACTCATACTTGGACCATGTTATCTTAAATGGTTATGTAATAAGGGAATTCCCCATGTAGACTTGTCAAATCAAAAATTGTGTTTTTGTATTCCTGGTTTGCTCCACACCACTAGGTCTTCCTTGGCTTTAGTGTAAGAAATAGGTTCAAATATGTCACGGTCACCTCTCATGGTTTCTTGTTTATTCATTCTTAGAGTCTTACTATAAATTAGCTTCAAATTGAGTTCATTTCATTCTAAATCTATCATGACTAGCATTTTAATGATGATGAATCTAGGTCCTTTCCTACGATGCTTAGAGCTTGGTTTCATTACCTTACATTAAGTAATGAAATCACTGCATGCAATTTTATAGGTTGTGAGGATTTTTATTAATTATTTTCCATCATTATATTTCTCTCCTTTCCTAGGGGTTGTGGATCTTTCCATGTAATTTTAAATGACTATGATTGTGTGGCTTGGCAAATCTTATAGATTCGACCATTTATTAAAATAGGTGCTAAAAACACAAATATTGGCCATGATATCCACCCATTTATAACCTTATCTATAAATATTTGATATTGAGATATTTTTAAAAATGTTGTAAGATCCTTTTGGCATCCTCAATTTCTCTTAGGATAGACTAGGAGGGTATTATTTTGCTCAATTTACCAATAAAGATATTATTACTCAATTTTTAAAAGTGTTTCAAATATATTTATAGATATCAATAATTAATGATAATATTTTCCCACTATTTTCATGATAGTACATCGAGATCATACTTGCATTGTATGTTATTTATTTTTACATATCACCTTGCTAACATGTTCTTATTTTTATATAATAAAAATTTATTCCTAGCAACACATATATCCTTAGTACATGAGACTTAAATTACATTTAATAATTATTATTATATATTTTTACTTTCATTTCAAATTTGTGTTTAGTTTTTATATCTAATAGGGTTTTATAGTTTTTACTTTGATCTCACATTTATTCTTTGTCCTGTAGCATGAATGTATCTTGCATTAGAGCGGATGATCATGTGGAATTATTTTCAAAAGGCACAAAAGTTGTAGAGGGTAGAGTGTATCCAAGTATAAGGATACTACATTTTAGAGATGTGAGAAGAGGATTTCTTGTTAGTGTTTACATAGTGTTGGATGGAAAAGTATAATTGCTTTATTCAGTTGATGGATTCAAAACGTAAGCATATGTTGAGAAAAAAAGATACTACATTTCATGGGAAGAAAGTGATTTATCAAAGCATGAAAATTCATCCATTATCATAATTCATACTAATTACATTTTTAGTGATTCAGAGACTTATAGTGCCATGAAAGAGGGAGATACCAGTGATGATAGTGAAAGAACCATCAATTATATAAGATCTAAAGATAGAATTGATTTTATCACATACAATGTCATTCTCAAACACAATGTTTCTAACAAAGATTATGACATAGCCCAAGGTTTTATACTTCATGATCTAAAAGATTATAAAACTCATGAAGAGAGATTGGGAACCTTGATGTTTGATACTTGAAAATGTGGTAAAATTATATTTAGATTGCTCAAACTTACTACAACCCAATAAATTGATAGATTGGAAAATGAAACATTTGGTTTTACATGAAACAACAAGTTCCTTTATGGTCAATAAAGGTTTTTTTCAATTAGATGGTCCATATATTATACGCATTGGTGAACACAATTTGAATTTTAGGGGAGTTATTTCCAAATTGGTCCATTTATGCTTATCTATGATTAATTATGTTACAGAGGGAATAATTAAAAATGTACTTGAAGGAGACATGGTACAATTTAATGAATTGGAAGATAACACCTTTGGTGTGCATATTGATAGAATATTTAACCCTCCTTACAAAGGATGATCTCTATCTAAAATATCTATCATACAATGACGTCTTATGCAATTGACAAACATAAATGGTTCTAATCTAGATGTGAAATTCAAACAAGTCCTAAATGAGGTTCAGGTGAACATATAGGATGCATTAGAAGAACATAAAATAAAAATGGTATATCTATTTTATTTTGATTCCACTAATTAAAATCATTCCAAAAAAATGATCAGAAGTCCCTACAATGCTCAAAAATGTCAAAAAACGAATGCCCCTCTACCTAGCTTTTCAAATCAAAATGTTGATGAAGATAGAAAATGGACAATTTTTTTAGATGAAGTGGAGAATGTGAAAAATCATCATTGTAAATCTGTCTCAAAAAATTTCCCTTACCTTCAGTCACATTTATATGGCACATAATTAGATCTATGAATGAAGAAGATATAAAGGATTTTGTGTTAGATGCATTAAAAACAAATGCCATATTTAATGTGGGAAATAAATCTATGGAGGTGCATAAAATGAAATTCTATGGGATGGATGTATGTCATAATGTATGACACAAAATATTATGGTTACCTAAGGATCACCTTATATAGTCATAAAATAGACTAGATAAATGGTCATATGTGTGTAGTAAATGATAACATTGGGAAAGATAAATAAATGTCAAATATCATTGTAATAGTTGCTTACATACCAATAATGGTTTAGATAAATTCATATATTTCTCCATATTTAACTAGTTGTGTAGGACATGATGGAATTAAAGTTATTCAAAGGCTACTTCCTACATTCTATACCCATAATTTAATGTGGATGAAGTGAAATTAAGGGCTCAAATTGTTCAAATATCCACAATGCCACAACCAAGTTTTAGTGGGATAATGACCAAAATATTTTAACATGTTTTTTTTTTCAAAGAATAACTTATTTACCAAGTGTAATGAGTGTATACACTTGTACAATAAACATAGAGCCACCACATTCCCAAAATCACTCTCAAAAACTTTAAGAGGAACACACATGTAATAATGAATACATTCAAAGTTGTCATGCACATTACTACTCCCATAGATTAAAATAAGAGGAACAAACCTCATGGATTTTTGAGCATTGTACATGATAAAATAGATAAAATGAAAACTTTAATACCAAGGATGGGCCAAAAAAAAATTCAATAAGTAATGGTATGAATTCCTAGTTACTTTTAATGGTATGCTTACACATGGACACAAGATTGGGGGTTTTGGCCACTTTGACCTATCATTTGTTGAACATTGAGAAAACTACATAGTCACATCATTGTATTTGTGTCTTAGGAAGATTGAATAACCTATCATTAATGAGTATATGTATTTATTATATCCTTGTGGATCATCCAAACAACTATTGCATGATACACTAAACAAAACTAAGTGCATGATAAGTATAAAGGGTACAAGGAAATTTATTCCATGTTAAAGAAATTATAAAATTTGATAGTACAAGTAATTCATTCAAAAAAATCCACCAATCCTCTACTTACAAATAGATAATGCTTCAAGTGATAATAATAATTGTACCTTTTTTGCATTTGCATCAATGTTGATAATGAGAAGGGTATTCAACATTGTGTATGTAAGCTTCCTCTTAATGGGACACACCATGAGGATATAGATGGGAATTTTGGAAGATTAAAAACATCATTATGGAAACTAGACACATTTTGTTTGCCACATATCATGGATACCTAAAGAACATGCCAAAAGGGTTCAAGTACATTCACTCATTACCTTATTGAGGATATGTATGACTTCAAATCCTTTATGGCACCACACTTGTTTGATGGAAGCCACAAGATGATGGCTATTAGAAAACCTAAAATGTTTAGGTTCTATGTTGTAGATGGCATACCAATGATAGAATATAAATAAATAATAAAATACCTCTAATGGTCACATCCAGTCCTAATCTGGTGTAAAAAGGATAATGGTGAACCAAACTTGCTAGAAGGGAGGTCTCCTCTAGCACCTTTCAATGAAATCCATGAAATGGAAGATGTAAAAAAGGGAATAAAATCATATATTGAACATTGGGGAAAAATTACAATAGGTAGAGGTAGAGAATAGTGGCTTCCAAAGATAACATATTGAGAAATTATTTTGTGTGCTTTGGATATACCTTTTATAAATTGTAACAGGATGTCAAATCTTTATTTTTGGCCACAAACAATACAAGATAATGACATATATGACCAAATAATATGAGAAATTAATTTAAACAAACAAGACTACATTAATGAACATATCCCAAGTAAAAATGACATTTAAGTTGGGCCTATTTATGGAGGATCTAAACAAGCATTTAATCCATTTATGGACGTGTATGTGGGATACTTTTTTCTTGTATGACCAAAAAATGAAAGTAAAAAGATATGGATGGTAAGGGAAGATTGGGATATTTAACTTAAATTAAAAGGTAATAATGTGGCTGAAAATGTGAGGATTCAATATTGAAAACCCTAGGGAGAGAAGTTGGTGAAGCATTGTATCAAGATTGTTTGACATGTAGTAAAACATAGATCAAATCAAACAAAATCAAACAAGACATTTATGTGGATAACATCATATGGTCATGGACACCAAATAAAAAATGGAAATGTGGATCAATTAAGATAAAAATGGACATAAGGAAATTAAATCATACCTTACACTACTTGAACAGGGTAATGAATACTAAGGTGAAACTATTAAAGATTATAAATTAATGTGATATCATCTTGGCCTGGGATGTGGGTATTTTTAAATTTATTTTCCAAAACAAGATTGAATAACTTGGCCATGAATTTATACCATAATTATTTAATATGAATTGAATATTGACATTGATTACTTCTATTTGGCCAACTTCTATTCAAACTTCATACTATTGACTCATTGATGAGGCAACCATATTTTTTATTAAATATTAATACTTTTTTTAGAATATTAATTTTCATAATTGTGTAGAGATAATAATATATTTTGATTAATGTTTAAGTATTTAATCAAAATATATTTCAAATAGTTTTCATTTATTAGCATTATTCTACTTAGGTTCATAAGAGATGTGCTACTAGTAATGCATCACTATAAGTTTTGAGGTTGTCTCACACTAAGTTGATTATATGTGTTTGAAAAACACAACATGAGTTGGTGATGCAAGGGGGAGAGACTTGTGAAGCATTTAACTAAAAATAAATAATTTTAAGTTTAGGATTGGGTCATCAGGAATCCATAGAGTCATTAGGTCTTTTTTTTTCTCAATGTGGCATAAACAAAACACATGGATCTATTAAAAAATTTAGTCCAATTTATCTATCCATATTTATATATTTTTGTGATCACACATATATGCTAACATACTAGGGATCATATGTTAACTATAAAATAAAAGGGGCCTCTGTGGACATGTGAGTTTGTGGATTTCACATTAAACCTTGGTTGGGTCTATTAGTCATGAAGATATAATGTATTATGTGGAATGAAAGTAAAATTTATGAAACTTGATTTAAAACATATCTAAATGATCACACATTTTCATAGACAAAACAAATTTATTCAAAATTAATTTATACAAGCATTCAATCCACTGATGGATGTGTATGTGTCTAAAAAGGTGAGGTTCTAATATTTGAAACCTTATTAAAGAGAAGAAGATGAAGCATTGTATCCATATTGTTTAATGCCTATTAAAACATGGATCAAACAAGTTACAAATCTAGTTATCTCTCCTTCATATTGATGGCTTCCCCACACAATATTAATTAATAAATATATAGTAGTTAAACCATTAAAAGTACATCACTATGGGTGCAAAGTGATTAATAATTTATAGGAATATATTGGTAAATAAAGTGTAACTTTTGATTAATGTGTGTGGTAACCATGTTTGGTTTTATAAGAAAATTCCCATTCTACATGAGTCTTAGGAATATTATAAGCAACAAAAGCCTATATTATTATCTTAGGTAGAATTGGCACATGCCCATTCTACACATTCAGATAATAATAATGACCACTAAATTAATAATATGAGAAAAAGGTCCTATGTTATTATTTAGTGTAGAATGGGTGCTTGCCAATTCTACATAAGATTATTAAGAATAAAGATAAGTATGTTTTACATTGGGCACATGGGCAATGGAAAGTGTTGTCCAATACTTGTACATGGTGAAAGTATGTCTTACAATGTTGAACTAATATTTTCAAATATTCTATGTCATGATGGTATTGGTTAATATATGATAAATTTTGGATAAATATTAAACATTATTATAATAACTATAATTAATAAATAGTATGAAAACTATGGGGTCACATTATTTACATTATCAAGATCCATTTCAACTATTAGACTATGCTCAACTATTCCCATTTCCCTTAAATATGAATTTAAAGGTGAAAATCATTTAAGATATAAGTGAAATTTGATTCCAAAATAGAATTTGGAATCTAATAATAGTGATATTGGAATCCAATTGCACACTAGTTAAAATCAATAATAACAATATTGATATCCAATATCCCACTATTTAAAAACCAATAATCATAATATAGAAATACAATTTAAATAATTATAAAATAAAAAATGGTAATAGTATAAGTTCATATTCTTAGAAAAATGTTCATATTTCATGAACAGATGGTTTATAGGGTTGGTTGATATAATTGTGATGTTACGAAATAGATGATATCAACTAGGATGATACCATAAAATATAAGATAAATAGAAAATCTGGATAAGAGGTAGATAAAAGAGATATGGATAGAAACATAGAGGAGGTAATATTAATAATAGTAATTATGTAATCAAATATAATAGAAACATCTCTCATAAAGCACCATGAGCCTTTCCTAACCCATTTATGGTGGACCCTTTGAGGCATGCACTCGAGGAGATTGATATGTTGATAAGACACTACAAGAGAAAGAATAATTAAATGATAACATGATTTTTTTGTGTATACATATGCCATACTAAAAAATCATCACGTGTCACAATAATGTAATGTAGATGATGCTTTGGGAAATAAACTTATAAAAAATTAAAAACATAATTGAAAGTAAATGTTGAGATGAATGACAGTAATTAAAATTAAATGCAATTGAAATATGTACATTCACTTACCTTATTGATTGTATATGATGTTGCATATGTCGTATGTGATGGAACTTTCCCAATGAGGACAACAATAGGTGAACCTAAAAATAAGATAAAATTCTAAACTTTTAAAAAGAAATACATTAGCACCTACAAAATTATCTAGCTCACCAAAATTCTAATGATTCTTTTAGTTCATCAAAAGTTCATATATAAACAAAGATATGGCCAAAAATATATTCTTGTAGTAAATAACTAAAAGCTATGAAAAGCTCAAAATTATACTATAAATAGGTGAAAACTCTTTGTTTGTGTATTTAGTATTTTTAGATATCTAAAATTAGCACTTTGAGATATCATGAATCATAGATGAGGAGGTGGACATGTTGGGGTACGTATAATACTAATGACTAGAACCATATAGGTAGGTGGTATATTTATTGTTTATTTTCCATTTTTGGAATAAAATTAACTAGATTACGAAATTTAGGCATTGGAGAAAATATACGTAACATAATTTTCCCAAACAAATACAAAAACAAAGATAAAATTAGGATGAGGAACAAGTAGTTGATAGAAATTCAAAATTAGGGCCAAGGAAAAAATTTCCACTCTCCATGAACTATATTGGCTAGGCCAATATAGTTTGTAATGGAGATGAAAACTTCCTAGATGATATTATATGGTATGGTTGATGTAGTTAAATGAAGTATTAGGTGATACCATCTATTATGGTAGATTTAGTAGGAAGTTAGTTAATTGAATGATATCATATGGTATGGATAATGGCATTAGGAGACAAGAATGGTCAATGAAATTTAGTACTAGGTTGATACATTAAAAAGGGTTAGAATAGACAATATCATGGGGTATGGCCAATGTAGTATGGAAAATACCATAGGGTATGGCTGATATAGTAGACAGAAGTATTGGTTGATACCATATGGTATGGTTGGTGTAGTTAAAAGACTTTCTTGGTTGATAATGTAGGGTATGGCCAATGCAATATAAAAATAAACATGGATAGTATATTTAGGTGCTTGGATGATATAGTATAAAAATGACAAAAATGTTAATTTTTATGTTTTACATTAATTTTGATTATTTTTTTCATATTTTTGGATCAAAATTTGATTTTGATTTGTTGTTTGATTTTTTTACAAGAACCAGAGACAATGATAGAATGAAAATATGAGTTAGTTTTCCTCTTCTATAGATATTTTTGGTAGCCAATGAATGTAACTTGTGATTTTAGGCCTAGGTAAGATTAATTAAATGTGTCAAGTGCCACTCATCTTAGAGTTTATTAACATGTTTTTGTGGCTATGGGAGTGAATCACTGATACATTCAAGTGGGTGGTGGATGGGGATACCATTGAGGTGGGTATCACCTTGGAGGATGTACATGTGATCTTAGGGATACC